>JAHRHZ010000111.1:1511559-1532045 GCA_024137785.1 Ginglymostoma cirratum | reverse complement strand
GCAGTATACCACATTGGCAGATGTGCAGGTGAACCTCTGCCTGATGTGGAAAGTCTTCTTGGGGCCTGGGATTGGGGTGAGGGAGGAGGTGTGGGGGCAGGTGTAGCACTTCCTGCGGTTACAAGGAAAAGTGCCGGGTGTGGTGGGGCTGGAGGGGAGTGTGGAGCGGACAAGGGAGTCGCGGAGGGAGTGGTCCCTCCGGAAGGCAGATAAGGGTGGGGAGGGAAAAATGTCTTTGGTGGTGGGGTCTGATTGCAGATGGCGGAAGTGTCGGAGGATGATGCGTTGGATCCGGAGGTTGGTGGGGTGGTATGTAAGGACGAGGGAGATTCTTTTTTGGTTATTATTGCGGGGACGGGGCGTGAGGGATGTGTTACGGGAAATGCGGGAGACACGGTCGAGGGCGTTCTCGACCACTGTGGGGGGGAAGTTGCGGTCCTTGAAGAATGAGGACATTTGAGATGTACGGGAGTGGAATGTCTCATCCTGGGAGCAGGTGCGGCGGAGGCGAAGGAATTGGGAATAGGGGATGGCATTTTTGCAGGAGGCTGGGTGGGAGGAGGTGTATTCCAGGCAGCTGTGGGAGTCAGTGGGCTTGAAATGGACATCTGTTTCTAGGTGGTTGCCCGAGATGGAGACAGGGAGGTCCAGGAAGGAGAGAGAAGTGTTGGAGATGGTCCAGGTGAACTTCAGGTTGGGGTGGAAGGTGTTGGTGAATTGGATGAACTGCTTGAGCTCCTCGTGGGAGCACGAGGCGGCGCCGATGCAGTCATCAATGTAATGGAGGAAGAGGTGGGGTTTAGGGCCAGTGTTGGTACGGAAGAGGGATTGTTCCACATAATCTACAAAGAGGCAGGCATAGCTTGGGCCCATGCAGGTACCCATGGCCACCCCCTTTGTCTGTAGGAAGTGGGAGGAATTGAAAGAAAAGTTGTTGAGGGGGAGGACGAGTTCGGCTAAGCGGATGAGGGTGTCGGTGGAGGGGGATTGGTCAGTTCTGCGGGACAGGAAGAAGCGGAGGGCCTTTAGGCCATCTGCATGGGGAATACAGGTGTATAGGGACTGGATGTCCATAGTAAAAATGAGGTGTTGGGGACTGGGGAATTGGAAGTTCTGGAGGAGGTGGAGGGCGTGGGTGGTGTCACGGACGTAGGTAGGGAGTTCCTGGACCAAGGGGGTGAAAATGGAGTCTAGGTTGGTGGAGGTGAGTTTGGTGGGGCAGGAGCAGGCGGAGACAATGGGTCGACCAGGGCATTCAGGTTTGTGGATTTTGGGGAGGAGATAGAGCGGGCGGTGCGGGGTTGGGGAACGATGAGGTTGGAGGCGGTGGGTGGGAGGTCACCGGAGGTGATGAGGTTGTGGATGGTTTGGGAGATGGTGGTTTGGTGCTCAGGGGTGGGGTCATGATCTATGGGGCGGTAGGAGGAGGTGTCAGAGAGTTGGCGCCTGGCCTCAGCAATATAGAGGTCAGTGCGCCATACTACGACTGCCCCTCCCTTGTCTGCAGGTTTTATGGTGAGGTTGGGATTGGAGCGGAGGGAGCGGAGGGCTGCATGTTCTGCGGGGGAGAGGTTGGAGTGTTTGAGAGAGGTTGAGGCAATTGATGTCTTGACGGCAGTTGGAGATGAAGAGGTCGAGGGAGGGTAGGAGCCCTTGGGGTGGTGTCCAGGAGGAGGGCTTGTGTTGGAGGCGGGAGAAGGGGTCAGTAGAGGGACGGTTAGATTCGCGGTTGGAGAAGTAAGCGTGGAGGCGGAGGCGGCGGAAAAACTGCTCAATATCCAAGCGTGAGCGGTATTCGTTGATATGTGGGTGGAGGGGGACAAAGGTGAGCCCTTTACTGAGGACTGACCGTTCGTCCTCAGTAAGGGGGAGGTCTGGGGGGATGGTGAAGACTCTGCAGGGCTCAGTGTTGCTGTCTCCTCTGGAGCTGCTGGCTGTGGAGGCTGTGGGCGGAGCGTTGTCAGTGTTGGCTGTGGGCGGAGTTACATCGGCAGTGGGCGGAGTTGCGTTGGCGTCGGCACGTTGGCGGTGGGCGTTGTGTCGGCTTCGGCGGTGGGCGGGGCGGTGGGCGGAGCGGCGGCAACAGCGATGACGGTAGTGTCTGTGGTGTTGGTTTCGGTGATGGAGGCGGTGGTTTCAGCAGCAGCGGCGTTCGCTGTCCCGGAAGTGGGGTACCCGGCAGTGGCGGATGTGACGTCATCAGTGGGTTCTTCGACAGTGGCCTCGTGGCCAATGGCGGCGGGTACATTGTGGGGGAGGTCCTGGGTCCGGCTGGGGATTTGGGGAGTGGGGGAAGCCTGTTTTGGGTGGTGGGCATCAGTAAGTTTACTGTACTTACGGTTTTTGGTGTCCAATGAAAGCTGAGTAGAATTGTGAATTCAAGCTGTGGATCCTACGGTGCATCCGCTGTACCCGTTGTGGCTTCCTCTACATAAGGGAAACCAAGCGGAGGCTTCGGGACCGCTTTGCAGAACACCTGCGCTCAGTTCGCAACAAACAACTGCACCTCCCAGTCACGAACCATTTCAACTCCCCCTCCCATTCCTCAGATGACATGTCCATCCTGGGCCTCCTACAATGCCACAGTGATGCCACCCGAAGGCTGCAGGAACAGCAAATCATATTCAGCCTGGGAACCCTGCAGCCCAATGGCATCATCCCGCCCCCTTGACCTGTCCGTCCTCCCTGGACTGACCTATCTCCTCCTCACCCCCCTACCTACACTCACCTTTACTGGCTCCATCCCCGCCTCTTCGACTTGTCTGCCTCCTCTCCACCTATCCTCTCCTCTATCCGCCTCCCCCTCTCTCCCTATTGGATTTCTTTATATTGGTTTACAGATAATAGGGTCCCCAAGATTATTCATATCATCATACAAATGAAGTGTCTGTACAATGAGTCAGCGACACATGGAACCAAAGTTGTACCTTACATTTAAAATGTGAACTGTCATATTGAAAAACCAATCACGCATGATGCATGCAGTGCCACTTTTGGAAAAGATCCATAAAATTTCCAGATGGCATCTTGGCTGTACCCACATTCTTGCTTGAGAAGGAGTGCAACTTTGAAAAGAAACTTATGCCTTACAACTGAAAAGGCAAAATAAAGTTCAACAGAGCAAGTGCCTTTACCACGTATCTGCTGCCCTTGTCCTTCTGGATAGTAGTGGCCAGTGGTTTGGAAGGTGTTGTTCATGGAGCATTGATGAAGCACTTGTTTGCATAGCTTGTCCCCATATGTAGTTAGGATTATTTCCGTGGTAAGCAAAATCATGAAGAATTAACTGACTGGCTGCATTTCCAGCTACGTGCGTTGCACAAATCAGCATCACTTGCATTCCAGGTACATCCTGCTGTCACGTGAGATTAGTTACACAGATTTGTTGACAAACAAATTCTACATTCTTTATTTACACTGAAAACCTATCACAGTCCAATTGCTCCCCTTAAAGATTAAGTTAGTTTAGGGAAAGGCTATTGCCTGTTGTGTGCAGCAGCAACTCGTTACCTGCAGAAAAAGATGCCATTGAATTTATGGGAGTTGCTAATGTGACTGGTTTTGAGGCTTGTCACAGAATAATGACCCATTTTAGACTGCATCATCATTGGTTTGGTAATCTGTCTACCTTTTGTGTCACTCTTTTTTAAGACCTTTTTAATTTGGAACAAGCAATTTGTTAGCTTTCTGAATTGCTCTTAATGTGGCTCAGTGTCGGATATTGTCTGATAATTGTCCTAGTAGTCGAAGGTGATCAGGTAAACATGTTGGGTATTCATTAGTTAATTGTACTTGGAATTATAGAATCCCTATGGTGTGGATACGGGCCATTCGGCTCATCAAGTCCACACTGATCCTCCGAAGAGCATCCCACCCACAACCACCCAGCTACGCTATCCCTGCAACCTTGCATTTCTCTTGGCTAATACACCTATCCCACACGTCCCTGGACACTATGGGCAATTTAACATGGCCAATCCATCTAACTTAGGTGTGCATATAAAGAAGAACCAGCCACTAGCCAGCACTAGGTGGAGGAGAATTGTTTAAAGTGCAAATATAATTTCTATAGCAAACAATAAATAGACTTCACTAAAGTTTTATTCTAATTATGATCCTGTATAAATGTTAGTTGTTGTTGTCACACAATTTTCAATAACAGCTGCAGTTCGCATGGCTGTTCTTCTGAGTCAACAAAATAATGTGGAAAATATGCTGCTTCTGAACTCCTGCTTGACAGAACAGAGTAACAATTAACAATTAAGCATTCATTTCTGTACAAACAGAAATAGTATTATACAGCTGATGTTCTTAACAGTGAGAAGTCTTATAAATTGATCATGTCTAACTGCCTCACTTAACCACATATCCCCATTTTTGCCACTCAGCAACAGTTAACATATCATCATGCAAATTGATGAAGTGCATCCCAATTTTACGTAATGTGGATGCAAATGCAGCCTGAAATCAAGCGTGCCAGTCCCTAGCGACAGACTATTATAAAAGTATTAAAAAGGCAAGGTTCCTATTACCAAACAAAATTAAAAATTCAATTGCTGTTTTTAAAAAATGTAGGAGCTCAATCGTAAGCATAGGAATGAACTTTTGATGTGCCCTGTGATTAAGATATATAATGACATCAGCATATAAATTCCATTGTATATCATATCAGCTTGTTTAGTGTCTGTGCCAGTGATAAGCTGGTACGTGCAAAGTCATTGTTTTTGCTTCTTTTTCATGTAATTTCATTACAGCTTGCCCAATTGTGCTGCAATTTCTTTTTCCTTTTATTTATTCTTGGGATGTAACCATAACTGGTAAATAGACCCAGAGTTCCATTAGGAAGGAAGTTCTTGGATTTTTGACTCATTGTTACTGAAGGAACAGTGATATATTTCCGAGGTCAGGACGGTAAGTGGCTTGGAGGGGAACCTGCTTGTGGCGGTAGTATTCCCAAGTTACAGCTGTTCTTCCAAGTGGTGGAGTTTGGTGTGTTTTGGACGATGATGTCAAAGAAATTAAAAAATTTAAAGGGTATACGGAAATTTTTGCATGTAACATCTTCTGAGTTAACTGAAGGTAATTTTCTTTCCCCTGCATTTTAATTCTTCTTCTTTTTCTGTAGAATCCCTACAGTGTGGAAACAGGCCCTTCGGCCCAACAAGTCCACACTGACCTTCGGAACATCCCACTCAGACCCATTCCCCAAACCCACCTAATCTACACATCCCTGAACACTATGGGCAATTTATCATGGTCAATCCACCTAGCCTGCACGTCTTTGGACTGTAGGAGGAAACCGGAGCACCCGGAGGAAACCCACGCAGACAGAGAGAGAATGCGCAAACTTAACACAGTTGCCCGAGGGGGGAATCAAACCCAGGCCCCTGGTGCTGTGGGGCAGAAGTGCTAACCACTGAGCCACCGTGGCACCCTAAATCAGTTAATCACTTAAGTTATCACTTAATGAAATTGTATGAGTCTAGACTTTGACCAAATATTTTTAAGGAGAATAAAAAATTGAAGTAGTTAATTGTGAAAAGGAGAGGTTCTGTTGTGTTTGTTAAATTGTCTCTGTCTCTGTTTTTGCTCTGCAGGGTATGGAGAACGCTGACATGCCTTCAGTCACTTTGATAGTCGGTTGTGGTCTCTCATGTGTGGCCCTCATCGCTCTAGCAGTCGTCTATGCTGTGCTGTGGAGGTGAGCACCTTCACATTCAGCCGTTGCTAATTTGGTTGTGAAGCTATTCAAGGACAAGGTTTTATTGTTAGAGCAAACAGCAAAGACGCCTCTCCTTGTTTTTGAATATAGTTGACAAGGAAAGCATTTGTTGCCCATGCCCACTTGCCCTTGAAAGCATTTGAGTTGACCACATACCTTGAGGTCTTGTCACCATTTAGGCCAAAGTAAGGTTTCATACCTGAAAGATATTAGTGAACAAGATGTGTTTTTGTGAACATCAGTGATTGTTTCTTTTACTTAGACTCCCTTTCTTCCTCCTTTTAAATACATGCAAATTCCACCAGTTGCTGAGGTCCGATTTTATTCTATGCCTGCAAAGCATTAGCTTGGGTCTCTGAATTACTGGTTCAGTGACATTACTACATCACTGTCTTGGGATATTTGTCACAAATTGCAGAGGAAATGTTTTCATAGATGGTACAGACTACTGATGTCTTTGTCACTATCTGGGGATTGGCAAAATCAAGCGGTCATTGCATTGGGTCCCCTCACAGTCTATCTGAGCTTCTGTTGTGACTAAACAAAGGTTTATTTCACTTCTCCAATTGTCATTCTTGTAGAAATGGACTTGGATTTTTTCTTTTAATTGATGCAGTTTTAAGAGATAAAGCTGTGCAAGTCTTCAACCAAAAATTTACATCTGTATAATGAGTTGATCAATTTTATGCAGCAAGTTGTATTTTGTTTAGGACAATTAAACAGAAGCATACCAAAGTCACTTTGAATATAAAAAACATGACTTGTCAGTTAAAGTTCTAATGCATCACTTGCTATTAACTAGTTTATTGTTGCATGCATGTTACAATACTCAGCATTTCGTTTCCTGTAACAAAAGGAAAAATAATAATTTTTATTACTTATGCCTAATTCCTGTGAAACTCTTGTGTACTCTCATCTCTTTTGGTGTGTTTTTAGCTATAGGTACGTTGTCTTACCCGAATTAAAGAAAATTGCAAAAATAGAACTCCATTGCAAGCCTATTTTGGTGGAGATATATTTGTGGAGATCGACCCCGTTTGCTGCACATCAAAACTACAAAGTGGGTCTCCTTTTGTATTTGTGCAGGTACATCCGATCAGAAAGGTCGATTATTCTAATAAACTTCTGCTTCTCCATCATCTCATCCAACATCCTCATTGTGGTTGGACAAACACAGACTCGGAATAAGGTACTAAAATCAACTGTTTGCAGTCGTGTTTTTCTTTTAATGCTGTGAAAATTTCAGATTCCCAAGAGAAGAGAATATTATGATTTTCTGTGCTGCCTGTGTGGACTTTACAGGATGCGTGATAGCATCTGCCTGAGCCAGTGTTCCCTCACAGTTTATAATGTGTTACGTCAATCGATGCATCTCACTGGGCTATTTAGAACAAGGTCTGCAAAAAACATGTAGCCTCAATAATTTGATTGGCTTGTGTTTTATGTGGAAGCGGTTCTGTTTTTTCATTCTGAATTCATAAAGATATTGGTCGTTTTGTATTACTGCAAGGCTAAAATGTGTAAGAATCTTCACTTTATTTGCATAGCTGAGTGAAGTTGAGTTTCAAGTGTTGTTGAGCTTGAATGTTAGACTAGGGTTTTCTGTACTGTCTGTTGTGACACAGATTGGACTTGTGAGATCAGTTTCAGGGGTCACAAACAAGTTTCATCACTGCAAGTCTCCTTGAGTGTTTTTTTCTTTTTAGTCAGGCCGTGGCTTAGCCAATCAATATCTAAAGGCCTGATGTTTATGCCATAAAAGTTGGTGAAAAAGTAGGTGTTTCAAAAACTAAGCACTTTGCTTCATCCCTCACAGTTCTGTGCAACCTTCCGCCACCAAAAGCACACAGTGAGGGGTCACAGCAACTTCTGACCCTCAAAATGCGGCCACAGTATGTAAATTTATGGGAAGCACTGTGCCAGACCATTCAAGCTAGTAAGTACGGTATGTTAGGAGTGCTGAAGACTATAGAGGAGAATCTCGCAGTTGCCTGTCTGTGTTAGAGTTGGTGTTCTGAGGAAAGTCTTAAATGGACTGGGGGTTTTTCACTTTGGAAAGGTATTATTTGGTTATCCTCTGGCTGAATATTGGTAATCAGTCACATAGAGACTGAACACTGGGGGCTCGACTTCCACGTGGAGATGTAGAAGCATTGGAACCAACTGGGTGTTGGAGTCACTTAGGATGAATTAAAATGGGTCACATTGGTGTATTGTCAATACCTGTGATCCTGCTGAAGAATTTGAAATTAATCATTTTTAAATATAGTGTGGCCCTGTCAGGAACAGACTAACTTCTACATGTCAGCATTTAATACAGAGGTTTTTCATGAGACACATTAACCTCATTATTTTCAAAGTTACCCCTTTCCCTTTGTAGCATTCTGTGTTTAATAGAATCCGTGCAGTGTTGAAACAGGCCATTTTACCCATCGAATCCACAACAACCCTCCAAACAGCATCCTACCCACCCTATCCTATCCCTTGTAATTCTGCATTTTCCATGGCTGATCCACCTAGCCTGTATATCCCTTGACACTAAAGTGCAATTTAGCATAGCCAATCCACTTAATTTTCACCTCTTTGGACTGTGGGAAGAAATCCATGGAAATTCCCGCAGATATGGGGAGAACGTGCAAACTCCACAAAGACATTCACCCAATGTTGGAATCGAACGCAGGTCCCTGGTGCTGTGAGGTAGTAATGCTAACTACTGAGCCACGGTGTGTTTTGTAGGTTGGAATATTTTATCTGTTTCTGGTTTAGATAAAGTAATATAAAAATTTTAAAGCAAAGTTCTAGAGAATGCTCTAACCTCTGCAGTTTAGATGCTGCAGGGGTATTCTTTATTTGAAAAAATCATTATGATGGTGCGTTAGGCTGTGTTAAACATAATAAAGAGCGATGACTCGATGTATTCATCAAATTGACTTGGGGCTTTAGCTGATATCATCTTTGATTCAGTACTATTATTCAATTATCCCTTACCACAAAACACGGGACAAAAGTTTACCACCAAGTTCAACTGCTGACATCAAGAACAAATGGAGTTCCCAAGCACCAGTCAGCAGCAAGGTGGTATTCCAAGTGGGGGAAGGGGCCAGCCTCCTAACTGGATGCCCCAATGTTCACCATCATGGACTCTTGGTGCTGCTGGATCTGCCAGCCTGGCAAAGATGAAAGTGAATAGGTTAAGCTGCCTGGCTGCTGTATTTCTCAGATATGAGGAGGAGCCCTTCCTAGGGCCCATCTGTCAATGGGCTCCACGTTGGAGGATGGGGGCAGACTGCTGAAAGGAATCCAACTCCATGACGGGGTAGGTCTGACATTTGTCAGCAAGTGGGGAAAATCACTCCCAAAAGGGGTCTTAATTATATATAAATACTCGCTGTTCTGGTTCAGGCAGCTGATTCCAGGAGGCTGAGAAAATTCAGGAACATTTTCACTTTCAGGGCATTGTGGAGAAACGCCTGCCAGAGACAGAATTTGTCTGTTTTTCGTCTGTTGATGTTGAAAGAATGAGATGTTTAGTTACATACTGACTGGCCTGCCTTTTGAGGCAGTTATGGTGAGAGTGACCCTTTTTACTTTGTTGGGTGGAGGGCAATTTAGCTTAGTTGGCTGAATGATTGGTCTGCAAACCAGTATGAGACAGACAGTGTGGTTTGATTCCAGCCCCAGCTGAGGTTACCATGAAGGATTTTCCTTCTCAACCTTTCCTCTTGCCAGAGGTGTCGTGGCCCTCAGGTTAAGTTACAAACAGTCATCGCTTTCTAATGTAAGCACAGCCCTATGGTCTGATGGGATTATGGAAACTTGATTTGATTTTGTTGTTGAAGCTTGTCACTTAGGTAACACAAAAAATCGCTCTCCATCTCATTGTACTGCCAGTTCAATGTGATTGATTGTGATAACTTTCCATATTTGATAAACAAAGAGCAAGGTTCTTACAAATTTCTGCTCAGCACTAGCTGCATTTGGTTTCTTACTAATACATTCCAAATAAAGAGCCAGATTCCGCAAAGGAATTAGGCACAGAGTATTTTGCTTGTGACACATTTATGGCACTGTTTCAGTAACTGTTTGTGCCTTCAATGAATTGATGGCAAATCTCATACTCAGATAGCGGACAGAGCATGCCAAGGGGTGAAAGGAAAGACAAATCGCAAGGATCCCAAGGACAGTATAGATACTTTTGTTTGCTTGGTGACACAGGTGCTGAAGTTGCTGTGCTTATGAGGCATAACAGCCCACCCTTGACCTCTCTCTGCAGTAAAGAATTACACTGCTTCACTGCATACTGAAAAAAGAAATTACTTCTTTCTGTCTTAAATGGGCAACCCCTTATTCTGAGACTCTCCCACAAGGGAAACCATTTTTGAGCATCTACCCTGTAAAGTCCCCTAAGAATCTTGTATGTTTTGATAAGGTCCCCTCTCATTCTTCTAAACTCCGCTGAGTTCAGTCCCAACTTACTTAACGCACATTAATGAGACAGTCCCTCCATACCTGCATCAACCTTGTGAACTTTCTCTCGACTGCCTCCAGTATAACTTTCTTTAAATAAAGAGATAACTTGATATATCCTGCATAATTTTAGAAAAGTCTACCTATTTCTATATTTCATACGCTGTGAAATAAAGGCCAACATTCTATTTGCCTTTCCTATTACCCAACTGAACTTGTATGCTTGTTTGTTTTTTAATGATTCAGGACAAAGACCTACAAATCCCTCTGTTCTGTAACTTTCTGAACCCTTTCTACGCTTAAATAATATTCAGCTCCACTATTCTTCCTGCCAAAGTGTATAAGCTCACATTTTCCCAAATTATTACATCTATCAACTTTGTCCTATGACTTAACCTGTCTGTATACCTCTGCAGACTCTGTGTCATCCTTCCTATTTGTTTTCCCTCCTATTTTTGTGTCATGTGCAAGCATAGTTACATATTAACTTCACCCATCCAAGTCTCTGACATATATTGCAAATAATTGTCACCCCAACACTGATCCCTGTGGTACACCACTAGTTACAAGTTGCCATTTTGAAGATTCCCTCCTTTATCCCAACTCCTCTGTCTTCTGTTGGTTATCCAATCCACTATCCATGCTGATATACTGTGTCCCAATATGATAGATTCATAATTGTAGCCTTGAGTGATATTTTATCTGAAGAAGGGTCTCGACCCAAAACGTCAGCTTTCCTGCTCCTCTGATGATGCTTGGCCTGCTGTGTTCATCCAGCTGTATACCGTGTTATCTCTGGTATTTTATCTATTGCCTTCAGAGAGCTTTAAGACTGTTGAGTAACCTTGTGTTGATGTCATGGAGATTTTTTTCACTAGGAATAAATAGTACCGCGTGCCCAGAGTTTAAAAATGTGAAGAAGTTAGAAACTTGTGTGGTGCAACAAGCACTGGTCAGTAAAATTTGTAGAATAGTCTTTCAGTAATATAGTAGTCAGATATACTATGATAAAACCTGCTATCTTAATATTTAGTCTTAATGTTTAATAATCAGTGTCATAAAGAAACCCAAGTGTGAAGACCTTACCTTCTCTTCAATCAGTCTAAAACCCATAACCACAACAGAAAAGATCACGTTGGTTCAAACATTTGTGGAAACAGCAAAGTTAATAATTTCAGACCAATGACCTTTTGCTCTGGGTGCTATTTAACCTGTTGCACTTTTCCAGCTTTATCTAAATTTTACTTTTAAAAGGTCAATGCCAATACTGTGTCTATTTCTTTTGCATTACTGACATTTCATTTACTGATAGTGTGATAAATTCAGCAAAACTGCTCTGTCCAGTCAGAGCCTTATTGTACGGTGTGTGTCCAGAGACGAACTGGCCACTGAGGCCAGGTTAAACCATTTCAATTGTTGCTTAACTCAGTGACCAGGCTCCCCTCTGAACAATTCTTTGTCATCTGATCAACTTAAAGTATGATACACATACTTTTGATAGTTCCTGACTTAACCATTCTCCCACTCTCCCTCCCTCTGTCTTTTTACACCATGTACCCTTTCTCTTCACCACATTCCCTTTCTCTGTCCCTTTCTCATACCACATTTGTCTCCCTTGCTGCTTTCCCTCCACATGTGCTCCACTCCCTTCTCTCTCTACATCGTAGAGCCTCTCTCTCTTCTTCTCCACCCCATGATGCCTTTCTATCAGTCTCTTTCTGTTTAAACCATATTCTCTTCCTCTCTACCCTGTGTTCCTTTACACCTAACCTGCACAACCCTGGACATTGCGGGGAAATTTAACTTATTGATCTTATCTATTATCACGTCAACCCACGTACAGTGAAAAGCTTTGTTTGCGAGCGATACGGCACATCATAGTGAGCAAGGACTTACAGATCATGGGGTGGAAAAAGAAACTTGGACAGAATAAGGCATACAGGTTGCACCTACAGGATATGCACTTGGCAAGAAGTTTAAAAGTGTAGAACATGTGTAAGAAATGTTAGGCCTCCTGTGGTGAGCTTGCAAAGAGTCGGCTGGTGTCGACGCCATCTTGAATCTTGGCCAATCTACCTAACTGCACACCTTTGTACTGTGGTAGGAAACTGGAGCACCCAAAAGAAACCCACACAAACACAGCGAGAATGTACAAAGTCCACACAGGCAGTTGCCCAAGGGTCCCTGGTGCTCTGTGGCAGCAGGGCTCATAACTAAACCACCACTTTCCCTCTATGCAGCATTCCTTCCTCATGCGCCCTTTTCTGCGTGCCCTCGCTCTCTGTTCATCTTGGTCATTTGGTAGTGCAACTTAACTATCCTTCATGAATTTTAAGCTCCTCCTCTCAGAGTGCACTCTGTGCCCTTACCACCCATATTGCATCCTCTAAATGGTGTTTTACATGGATGAATATTGATTGATCAGTTAAGGGACTTGGGCAGGATTGTGGTAAACAGCAGTTTTCTCAAAGTCATTTGAGCTGCTGAGATTTTGTTAAGTGTCAAAATTGATAGTGAGGACTACCAGGGAAACTACTGCATACTTGTAAAGTTCTGTGTCACTGTCTCGTACTGGTGTCTCAGTCTCACTGATGGTACAGGACGTACACAGAAACGGTGATGGAAATGTGTGTGAGGAGGACATTACACGGCTGACTGGAAAGATTGTGCCTTTGTTGTTTTCAGCGCATATGTTGATGCCGAGTGGTCTATCTGTTTTTTCAGTAGTCTGATAAACTAAGCATCTATTTGAGAGGGCAGTTAAGAGTCAACCACATTTATGTGGGTCTGGAGTCATATCTAGGTCAGAGCAAGTAAGAATTTCCAGATCTCCTCCTTCAAGGATATTAATGAATCGGATGGACTTTTACAGTAATTGGATGCCTTCACGTTCATTATTACTGTGATTTTGCCTTATTATTATTCCAGATTTTGAATTGAATTTAAGATCCCCCAGCTGCAGTGGTGGGATTTGAATTCCTGTCAGCAGAGCTTTACTCTGAGCCTCTCGATTGCTAGCTAAGGAGCAATACCACTGTGCTGCTAATCCACCATCCTTTCTACAAGATCAAGTGTTTCAGGACCCACAGTACTTTCAGACACCCTCCTTATTTTCTTAGTGTCCAAGCTAAGGGGCAACATTTCCCATTTTTATGTATCGTGGATATTACGAAAAAACTCATATACACAACAGTAAGGTTAGCCTGTGAAGCATCGCTAAAAATCACTAATTTAGTGTTGTTTGGGTCACTTAGAGATGAAATTCAAGTACATATTTCTCCAGATTTAACTTACTGTATTTTCCCTTGAAATATTCTCCACTTTCTAACATTTTGACATGTTACTAAATCAAATGAATCTTTGATCAAGTCTGACTGCATAACTTATTTTATTGACCATTCAAGTTTCACAGTTGCCCTGACTCCCCTTTTACATACATCACCAGCCTTCAGTGATGACCTAGTATGACTAATCCGGAAGGGACTAACACACTCTAATTATGTTACTCTGGACCTACAATGCTTAATGTTGAAACTAATGTGTCTGAAAGCCCTTTCTGTCCGGCTTCCAATTTTAAATTCTACTCCAATGTTATTCAGATCTAATTTCTCAAATTCCACACTATTGCACAGTAACAAAATCATCAATATGCATCATGAAGATATTTGAAAGTTTTCCTTCATGATACCAATAAAACATATGGGAGCTGTTTTTAGTTGAACACTGAAAGAAATCTCACCAAAAAGATATTAGACTTGAGAAAGAATGTTTAGGTCTTATCTATATTAGTTCTGTGGTTTGTAGTTTTCCTTCTTCATCTACTGCCTCTCTGGCATTTTCAGAAACATTTCTGTCTGAGTAGTCCCCCAAATTAATTAATTCATTCTTTCAATTAATTAATTCATTCTGTCAATTAATTCATCTATACATCCATGAATGTTTACCCAAAAGAGCTAAAAAATGTTTTTAAGATACTTTTTCTAGCTGTGGCTCATTCCACTACATCTGCACTGCCCAATTGCGTTGGAAACTATCAACTGTCCTTGCCTTAGCCTTACACATCCCATCTACGAGGAGCTTTTTATACATGTTTGTCTTGCCTATTGACAATCACAAAACCTCAATCATCAGGAATTCCTATTCTGGTTCTTCAGGTTGTTCTGTGGCCTTGTATTTCAATGCTTAATTCATTCAACCTCCAATATCATATCTACCTTTGATTCTTGACTGAATGGTCTCCCTCTCTAGTGCATGATCATTTCCTAAAACAAGAGTCACTCCTCGATCCAATAACAGCACTTGTACCGCACTTTCTTTCATTCCACTCATGCAACCTATTCTATCGGTGAACTTCACTTCTTAACTAGCATCTTGCAATTTTAAGCAATAGTCAAAACCTGCCTGTGGCTTTTCCTACATCTCCCAATGTTGTCACATCCCTAATCTATTCACTAAACCCATCTGGAATACTTAGATGAGTATGCAGTCTCAGTAACTGGCCTTTAGATGTGATCACACTCCCAAGTATCGAGATCACTCCTGTGGCCATAATCCAGCTGTTAACCTAACCTCATTTTGTTCCTCAGAACTCCCATTACAGAACATTTGAGGTACAAGGTTAATTCTATCAGCTGATCAGTGATTATTGATAAATTGTTCGAGAGGAATGCATCTTAAGAATTTCATTGCCTTTGTCAAAATCTTGTCTTTTTATTTTCTGCATTTTTAATGACTGAAAAAGGAAAAGTACTATTTTAAAACTGATTGCTGAAGGATTACTGTATGTTTGGAAAGCAAGAAACCTGGCTCTCCTTTTCAGCACTGTTTACACCACTGCTGGTTCAAGCCATCATAGGGGAAGTGCAGATGAGCCGGAGCCAGGGGTATACACGATGAAAATCCAATGGCTACAAGTAACTGATTGGTCTGTGAACTAATGACTAGTCAGTGATGACAAAGGCCTTCTGCCTGGCAATAATAATGCCATTGGTTCCAGGTAGCTGAACAGTTGAAAGCTCTGAACAAGATAGAGGGAAGTCTTCAGACCTCAAACAACTCAGGGCTTCTCTGTTCTCTACAGTAAAAGCTGCTTTAAGCCTGAAGGAAACCTATTTTTCTTCCTCCATAGTTGCTGTAAACTGTGATATCTAATTCATAAGTCAGAGACCTTTAGTAAGTGTGAACCAGTGACACTGCCTCTGCAAAACAGTGAAAGCACCCAGAGAAGAAAAACTGATGAGCATTCTGATCAGCACGGGCACCATTTGGGCAGTTCTGGTAAACAGAGATCACTGAACTGCTTTTTCAGTTTTCCCTCTGCCAAAACACTCCTTTTTATTTCCCTCATATGCGCGTATTTAAAGGGAAAGTTTATAAGAGATCAGAGTTTTAACAAATAGTTATATGTCAATGTTTATAGTTGTTTGCCTGTAGCTGGAGTTATTTATCTGTAATAAGTAATAATTTTGGTTATGTACATATACCTGGTCTGTGTTTTCTGTCAACCTTGATATAAAGACATGTAAATTCAAAGAATGCTGCATACTTTTAATTTTTTTTCACTTTTATGAGGACTCAGAATAGCGGACCTTGATTTCCAGTGTCCTACACCAGTGAGTTGTGGCACCATGTTTGATAAGTATGTCTAACCATCACAATTGATTATTGTACAAGGGCCTTTCCATTCCTCATGCCTGTTTCCCTAATAATTGACTAAATCTCCTGCATTAATTTCTGACTTGGATATAATCATTACGTCACAAAAGAAGGCCATTTGACTTTTTTTGTCCGTACTGGCTCTCCTAAGGAGCTATTTAAGTACTTCTACCGTTGTCTGCCCATATCATATGAATGGCCTTAGACAATTCTCTCCAAAACCTCACCTTTGAAATGTTTTACATGTAAATGAACAACGTTTTTTTTTAAAAAAATAACTAATTAGAGTGCCTTCTACTGCAGGATGACTATAACAAAGCACAGAAGGCAACTTAGGATTTTGCCCTTGCCCAAACTGATAGAGACCATGCCCTCCATTTATCTGACATGAGTTAATTATATGAACTGCTCATGCCAGAACCATTGTCAGCTTACAGTTTGGTTTGATAAGCTTAAATTTTATGCAGCATTTTATGCATTAGCATGGAATTCCTTTCACAGAATCCATTGATGGAGGGTCTTTGAATCTGCAGTCCTCATGACCATGATTTTCAGGTCTTCCCCAACAAAGAAAGTCCGAAGCGAGGCAGATGTGTCAAGTTCGATCTCTCACATTTTTCAAGATTTGTAAATTTATCTTTGACGCAGGCTTAGGGTCAGCACTGCTGCCTCACAGCACCAGAGACCCAGATTCGATTCCACCCTCTAGAAGCTTTCTGCGTAGAGTTTGAACATTCTCCCTGTATTCTGCGTGAGTTTACTCCAGGTGCTCTGGTTTCCTCCCACGGTCCAAAGATGTGCAGGTTAATGGATTGGCCTTGGTAAATTGCCCATAGTGTCCAGGGATGTGCAGGCTAGTTGGGTTAGCCGTGTGAAGTGCAGAAATGCAGAAATAGGGTCTGGTGGGATACTGTTTGGAGAATCAGTGTGGACTTGATGGGCTAAATGGCTTCCTTCCACACTAGGGATTCTGTAATCACCATTTTGGCATTTCTGTGGCGATTTTTGTCAGAAAACTAAATCTAGACGCCAGGTCAACAAAATGCAGAACTAAAATACTTCTGTCCATACCTTTAGATGGATGGTAGCTCCCTTGTGAAAGTCATGTCAATGAAAGGTTTATGGTGGGACACGGTGGTCCCTTTTGATACTTTCCGCAGATTTCACATTTCTAACTGATCTCCTTCTATTAACATACCCTGCATCAATCATCAATCATAGCGACATCCTTTAGAAGGATTGGTAAACTTTGGTGAGTCTGGCCAAGTTTTCAGTGTAACCTTAAGAACAGTTTCCTCCCTGTTATTTTTTTTTTTGTTATCACCAGACGCCATAAGATTTTTCCAACACTCTGCCAAGAGAGACATTAAGTTTTGTGAAGTGCAGACAATAATGTAAACAGCAGATCCAACTGATTTTCAAAAATAATTGCTCTATCATGCTTCATGTCATGTCCTGTTCTTTTCTCATAGAAGGTTTACTCAACAATGTAGATATTTCAATGGAAACTACATCAGTTCTTTTACAACTTTTATTCCAGCTATTTTACATGGATTTGTAACCTGCTTTAGTGACGTCAACATATTATCGTCACCAAACTAAATACTACACCATATATTTCCTAACCTTGCCACTTCATAAATCAAGGTAACGTATTAGCCAATCTGTCTCCCGTGCTGTTCATGGAATCTCAGAACTGCTATGATACCGAATGAGGCCATTCAGCTCCTCTTGCCGGCATCAGTTCTACTGCCCAGTGCCAATCTCCTGCCTTTTGCCCATATTCATACACATCACTTCTTTCCAAATAACTATCCATTGCCCTTTTAAATGCCTCAATTGAACTTGGCTGTAACATATTTCCAAGCGATGCACTTTTTTCCCTAACTAGTTGTGTGAAGTTATTTTTCTCACTTCATCCTCGGTCTTCTTGTACGCCACTTTCAATCTGTGCCCTCTTATTCTTCTCTTTACAAGCAGGAACAGCTTCTTTCCATCTACCTCTATCCAACTTGCCTCTGATTTTGAAAACTTCTATCAAATCTCCTCTGTCTTCTCTCCAGAGAGAACAGTCCCACTCTTCAGTCTATTCTCAAAACTGAAGTACAGATATAATCAGAAGCACAATCAGCTGAAGCAAAAACTCCATCTAGTACTGCAAAATGACTTTCTGCACAAGATTTTTAAAGCTGCTCATGATCAATATCATTGACTTGGATTCTTCTTTTTTTTGTCACTTGTCATTTTGAAGAGCTGTCTCTTCTTTTTGAGGCAGTTAACATGAGTCACACTTGAAGCATTTAATATCACTGATCTATGTCTATTACTGAGAGTCCTTCAGCAATTGTATTACAGTAGCTAGGTGGTTAAAAATGCTTTTGAGCTCATTCTGCCTACATTTCATCCTCCTGTAGTATTGATGTCTGCATCAGTAGCTGTTCTATTTCAAAATATTGTTGTAATTGAGTCTTCTATTCTTTGTGATACTGCGTAATATCTTATTTGTCCCAGGAAGGCTACAGGAAATGACTGGTATCCTTTGAAACATCCCAGGGAAACAAAGAACTATGGATATTAGACATCTGAAACACAAACATAAAATGGTGGAGAAATTCAGCAGGTCTAGTAGCGACTCCGGAAAGAGGGAACAGAGTTGAGATTTCAATGACTCTTCTGAAGAGGGCTTACCAGACTCGAACTATTAAATCTGTTTTCTATCTACAAATGCTGCCAGACCTGCCAAGTTTCTCCAGAAGGTGTAGAGCTGGATGAACACAGCAGGCCAAGCAGCATCAGAGGAGCAGGAAAGCTGACGTTTCGGGTCTAGACCCTTCAGAAAGGGGGGGGGGAGTTCTGAGATAAATAGAGAGAGGGAGGTGGATGGAAGATGGATAAAGGAACAGATAGGTGGAGAGGAGACGGACAGATCAAAGAGGTGGGGATAGAGCCAGTAAAGGTGAGTGTGGGTGGGGATATGTCAGTCCAGGGAGGACGGACAGGCCAAGGAGGCAGAATGAGGCTGGTAGGTAGGAGGTGGGGGTAGGGCTTGAGATGGAAGGAGTGGACGGGCAGGTTAGGGAGGCGGGGACGAGCTGGGCTGGTTTTGGGATGCGGTCGGGGGAGGGGAGATTTTGAAGCTTGTGACATCCACACTTTATGTTTGTGTTTCGGATGTCTCTCTGCGTCTCTCTCTCTCTGCCGCTGTCCTCTCTCTGCCGCTGTGTCTCTCTCTGACTCCGTATCTGTCTGTCTGTCTGTCTCTGACTGTGTCTGTGTGTGTATGTATGTATGTATGTATGTATCTCTCTCTGTCTCTCTCTACATGTCTTTCTCTGACTCTGTGTGTCTCTCTCTTACTGTGTGTCTGTGCCTGTGTCTGTCTTTGTCTCTGTCTCTTACTGTCAGCCTCTGCCTGTCTCTGTCTCTCGCTGTCTCTCGGACTGTGTGTCGCTCTCGCTCTCGGTCTCGCTCTGTGCCCCTGTCACTCTTACTGGCTGTCTGGCGCTCTAGCTCTCGCTCTCTCTGTGTCTCTGTCTCTTTCTGACTGTGAGTGTCTCTCTCTGACTGTGTGACGGTGCCTCCCTCTGTCTCTACTCTGTCTGTCTGTCTGTCTGTCTGTCTTTCAGACTGTACCTGTCTCTCTCTCTCTCTCTGTCTCACTGTCTCTCTACATCTCTCTCTGGACATCTGTCTTTCTGTCTCTCGCTCTCTCTACATCTCGCTCTCTCTACATTTCGCGCTCTCTCTCTCTCTACATCTGTCTCTGTCTGTCTCTCTCTCTCTCTCTCTCTCTCCACCTCTGTCTCTCCATCTCTCTACATCTCTGTCTCTCACTCTACATCTCTCTCTCTCTCTCCATCTCTACACCTGTCCCGCCCCCTCTCTCTTACCCCCCTCGCTCTCTCCATCTCTACACCTGTCTCTCCCCCCCTCCCCTCTCTCTCCCCCCCTCTCTCTCCCTCTCTCCCTCTCTCTCTCCCCCTCTCTCTCTCTCCCCACCTCTCTCTCGCCCCCTCTCTACGTCTGTCTCTCTCTGCGTCTCTCTCTCTCTACATCTGTCTCTCACCCTCTGTCTCTCTATGCATCTCTCTCTCTCTCTCTCCATCTCTCTCTACACCTGTCCCTCTCTCCCTCTCCCTCTCCCTCTCTCTCTCCCCCTCTCCCTCCCTTTCTCTCTCCATCTCTCTCTCTCTCCCCCTCTCCCTCCCTTTCTCTCTCCATCTCTCTCTCTCTCTCTCTCTCTCTCCCTCTCCCTCTCTCCACATCTCTACATCAGTCTCCCGCTCTCTCTCTACATCTCTACATCAGTCTCTCTTTGTATCTACATCTCTCTCTCTCTGTCTCTACATCTGTCTCCCTCTCTCTCTTCATCCCCCTCTCCCCCCCTCCCTCTCTCCCCCTCTCTCTCTCCCCACCTCTCTCTCTCCCCCTCTCTACGTCTCTGTCTCTCTCTGCATCTCTCTCTCTCTACATCTGTCTCTCACCCTCTGTCTCTCTATGCATCTCTCTCTCTCTCTCTCCATCTCTCTCTACACCTGTCCCTCTCTCCCTCTCCCTCTCTCTCCCCCTCTCCCTCCCTTTCTCTCTCCATCTCTCTCTCTCTCTCCCTCTCCCTCTCTCCACATCTCTACATCAGTCTCCC
>JAHRHZ010000111.1:206393-223289 GCA_024137785.1 Ginglymostoma cirratum | reverse complement strand
CACACACACACACCCTTTGTCCCACATACACACTCTCTTTCCCACACAAACACACACACACACTCTATCCCCGCAGCACACACTTTCTCTTCCAACACACACTCTCGCCCACACATACACACACACATTATAGACACACAACAACTATAGTAAAGGTCAGGGAATTGTGATCACTATCACCAAAATGCTCTCCCACCGAGAGATCTGACACCTGACCAAATGTGGTGGTATAGTAGAGGGTACTTGCGCACGGTGTCAGAGGAGGTAGGGGAGGCCCTTAATGAATACTTAGCTTCAGTATTCACAGTGAGTGGGACCTTGACTTTTGTGAGGACAGCATTAAACAGGCAGATATTCTTGAACAGGTTGATGTTAGGAAGGAGGATATGATAGAAATTTTGAAATACATGAGGAAAGATAAGTCCCCAGATCCAGATGGGATATACCAAAGTTTTCTACGGGAAGCGAGGGAAGAGATTGCTCCCCCTTTGGCAATGATCTTGGTATCCTCACTCTCCACTGGAGTAGTACCAGATGATTGGAGAGTAGCAAATGTCATTCCCTTATTCAAGAAAGGGAATAGGGATAATTCTGAGAATTAAAGACCGGACAGTCTTACTTCTGTGGTGGTCAAATTATTGGAGAGGATTCTGAGAGATCGTATTTATGATTATTTGGAAATGCACAGTTTGATTAGAAATAGTCAGCATGGCTTTGTGAGGGGCAGGTCATGTCTCACAAAACTTAATGAATTCTTTGAGGATGTGACAAAACACATTGATGAAGGCAGAGCAGTGGATGTGGTGTATTTGTATTTCAGCAAGGCATTTGATAAGGTTCCACCTGGGAGGGTCATTCAGAAAGTAAGGAGGAATGGGATTCAGGGAAATTTGGCTGTCTGGATACAAAACTGGCTGTCCAATAGAAGGCAGAGGGTGGTAGTAGATGGAAAGTATTCAGCCTGGAGCTCAGTGACCAGTGGTGTTCCAGAGGGATCTGTTCTGGCACCTCAGATCTTTGCGATCTTTATAAATGACTTGGATGAGGAAGTGAAAGGGTGGGTTAGTAAGTTTACCGATGACACATAGGTTGGTGGAGTTGTGGACAGCATGGAGGGCTGTTGTAGGTTGCAACGGGACATTGACAGGATGCAGAGCTGGGCAAAGAAGTGGCAGATGGAATTCAGTCCAGAAAAGTGTGAAGTGATTCATTTTGGAAGGTCGAATTTGAATGCAGAACACAGGGTTAATGGCAGGATCCTTGGCAGTGTGGAGGAACAGTACGATCTTGGGGTCCACATCCATAGATCCTTCAAAGTTGGTACCCAAGTTGATAAGGTTGTAAAGAAGGCATTTGGTGTGTTGGCTTTCATTGGCAGGGGAATTGAGTTTAAGGGCCGTGAGGTTATACTGCAGGTCTATAAAACCCTGGTTCGACCACACTTGGAATATCGTGTTCAGTTCTGGTCGTGTCATTATAAGAAGGATGGTGAAGCTTTAGAGAGGGTGCAGAGGAGATTTACCAGGATGCTGCCTGGACTGGAGGGCAGGTCTTATGAGGAAAGGTTGAGGGATCTAGGGCTTTTTTCATTGGAGCAAAGAAGGATGAGAGGTGACTTGATAGAGGTTTACAAGATGATGAGAGGCATAGATAAGAGTGGATCGTCAGAGACTTTTTCCCAGGGTGGAAATGACTATTACGAGGGTGCATAATTTTAAGGTGATTGGAGGAAGGTACAGAGGAGATGTCAGAGGTAGGCTCTTTACACAGAGAGTGGTGGGCGTGTGGAATGTGCTGCCGGCATTGCTAGTAGAGTCAGATACTTTAGAGACTTTTAAGCGATTCTTGGATAGGCACAGGGAGGAGAGTAAAATGTCAGGTATGTAGGGTAATTTGATCTTAGTCAGACAATAGGTCAGCACAACATTGTGGGCTGAAGGGCCTGTACTGTGCTGTACTGTTCCATGTTCTATACGTTCTGCCAGTTCATCATGGTCCCACCCATTGCATTAACCTGTCAACAGGGGGCTAATCCAAGTACCATTTTTCTCAGACCCTTTACAAAGGAATGGGATATATTTAGGACAGATGGCAAAAGAAAAAGACAAAAAGATGGGTTTTATCTGGGTTTTTAATGAACGAAGGCCGAGGCAATTTACTCTGTGAAAGCACAGACCTAAAAGGGCTACTAACACGTCAATATTATGGATGACACTCAATTGCTCATCTCCAAAATTCTGAGTTGCAGCCATGTCCTTGAGATCATGGTCCTGGTACTGACATTCAGCAATCTCTTCCCAATGCCTTTTAGGCAAATGTCTTACCTGAGGTAATATCAGAAGGCGTGTGACTTCTGACTTTGTCCATCCCAGTCCAAAACTGACATCTCCACATCATTACCTGAGATAAACAGAAATCTCTCCACTTATGCAGCGTTACAGGCATTTTAGTGCTTGCTTCAGGCCATTTTCCCTTCACTTGTTCCGTAGTCTTTGCAGTCAGGATGCAGCTCCTGTTCAGTTATTACACTGCCCTCCATGTATTGTATACCCTGCAGTATGTGGGCAATGAATAGTGAGGATAATGCTGCCTGCATTGTAGATAACTGTAATCAGCAGACAGTACAGTTGATCTGTGGTCCATGCAGGCACAGTTTCTAGATCCAACTTTTCTCATGGAGAGGCTATTAGAGAAAGCATCCCAGGATGTAGGGCATCAGGCAACATTTTATCAACATGCCATAAAATTGGTTTTTCAGAACTTAGTTAAAGCTGAAGCAAACATTTGATATTTTGTCATCTGATGTGGTTAAAAATGACATCCTAACTTGCTACACCAATCAGTGGTAATGTATGATAAAGTTTTTGACCCAAAGACTGAACTTCATCTGGGCACATAGAGCTGTGAACATGAGATCCTGAAAGAAATTAGTGTGCATTCACTCCTGAGTATTACTAAAGGATTCAAAAAAAAACTAAAAACATTTGCAGCAATGTATTGAATTAGTCCATTGCTTGGTTTTAGTACTTTTCTTATTTGTTCATGGGATGTGGGCATCGCTGTCTAGGCCAGCATTTATTGCCTCAATTGACTCAAGGACAGTTAAGAGTCTACAGTATTTCTGTGGGTTTGGAAGTGCATGGAGGCCAGACCAGGTGAGGGTGGTAGTTCAAATTTCACTACTTGCTATTGTGGGATTTGATCACATATCTCAGAATATTAACCTGCTCTCTGGATTACTAGTCCAGGGACATTACCACCACACCATCACCTCCTTGAAACATGTATGCTTAGATAGTCATATTATATCAATATTCATGATAAAAATTGGTACCTTTTGCAGAAAGGATATCAAAATCTTTGATTACAAAATTAAATGTGCTACACAAAGATGTTGTGAACTATCTATCTTTAGGGCGATTTGTGGCATTAAAGGCCAGAACTATCAGAACGAGTTAAATTTGAGGCTATGCTAAAAGTCTCATTAAGAAGTATAGTGCACAATATTTATAAGTGTGTTCGATTAAGAGTGATGTTCCCATGGTGCATGCTAAATAAATGCATTGAGGAATAATGAAGAAGAATTACACCCTTTTCCTTCAAGTTGTTATCTCATTGCTTTGAGCATTTTTTTAAAAAAATCTGGTTTATAGCATTGTATCACAGATTTAGGAAGTTTGCAAAAGAAGAACTAGCTCATCACGGAAAGGGTTAAATGTCAAAGTATCTCATTTCACAATATTCAGTTTCTATTTTATTTGCAGCATCAGGGTCGGCAAATTGACCTTGATTCACCACCCTACTGGCACACTAATCTGATATCACTGGGCTTTCAATGGTCAGCCTTGGGGGTTTTAGCTTACTATTCTTATTACTATATTACTAAGGTACAAAGGTATCATCACTGTGTAACCAGCTGAATGCAATAAGCCTTTCAGTGATCATATTTCATCATAACTACACAAATGATCTTTTATGTTATATCCTGACCATAAATATTCAATTACAAGAAAATATGGAAAATACTTTGAAAAATTTAAACAGTGTTAGCTAACAGGGTCTTTTAGTAATATAAAACCTAGGCAAAAAGGAACAAAAAGATTAGCAGATGTACGGTGGACGGAATAGGCAATAAGACATGGACATAGGGCCAGGCCACAGATTGGAAGATAGAAACAAGGAGGTATCCTAGACTATACAATCAGTGTCATATGGATATGCTTGGATACATGTACTGCAGGAACAGGGAACTGAAGCCAGGCACAGAGAGATGAATAACAGGTAAATGGGGACCAAAACAACAGAGACCCTAGAGGCATATAGGAAGTGTAGAGGGGAACTAAAGAAAGCAGTAAGGACAGCAAAGAGAGGGCATGAGCAAACACTGGCAGGCAAGATTGGGAAGAATCTCAAGATAATACCAAGGGAACTGTCATGAATAACCAGGGAAAGAGTGGGGCCTATTAGAGACGGGGGAAGTCTGAGCATAGAGACAGGGGAAGTCTGAGCATGAAGCCAGAGGACATTGGTACATGTTAAATGATAACTTCACATCTGTTTTTACATGGGATAAGGAGGATGCAAATATAGAATTCAAGAAGGTGGACTGTGAAGTACTTAAGTAGACTGATATATGAAGTAAGAAGATATTGGAGGCATTGGCAGGTTTAAAAGCATACAAATCGCTAGGTCCGGCTGAATTGTATCCCAGGCTGCTGGGGAAATGCGAGAGCAAATTACAGGGGCCCTGATTCAAACTGTCAAATTGTAAAATTGTCTCTGGCCACAGGGGAGGTACAGAAGACTGGAGGACAGCTAGTGTGGTTCCACTTAAAAGAAAGATAATAGAGATATAGGGAATTACAGAACAGTGAGTCTAACATCAGTGAAACTGTTGGAGAAAATAATGAGGAAGAAAATTAATCTCTATTTAGAGAGGCAAGATTTGATCAGCAATAGTCAGCATGGCTTTGTCAGAGGGAGACAATACATAACAAATCTGGTGGAATTTTTCGAGGAGGTGACCGAGTGTTTGGATGATGGTAGGGCAGTTGATGTACTTTACATCAATTTCAGGAGGGCCTTTGACAAGATCCCATGTGAGAAATTTATAAAGAATGTAAAAGCTTGTGAGATCCATTGTAACCTGGCAAGTTGAATCCAAAATTGGCATAGTGACAGAAGACGGAGTACGGTGGTTGAAAGCTGTTTGTGTGCTGGAACCTGGTGTGCAGTGGCATATTACAGGGAATGGCGCTGGGTCCAATATTGCTTCTGATATTCATAAATTATATAGATGAGAATTCGAGAACAATGTTACGTAAATTTGTGGATGGCACAAGATTGTCCAGGTGGTTGACAGTGAGGAGGTGTTCGATAAACAGGTGGATATAAACAGATTGGTCAGATGGGCAGACCAATGGCAGACAGAATTTAAGCCTCTACCACTCTCTGAGTAAAGAACCTACCTCTGATGTCTCCCCTATATCTACCTCCACTCACTTTAAAACTATGCCCCCTCGTAATAGCTACCTCCACACGAGGAAAATGTCTCTGGCAGTCCACTCTATCTATACCTCTGATCATTTGTACACCTCTATCAAGTCACCTCATCCTTCATTGTTCTGAAGAGAAAAGCCCTGGCTCTCTCAACCTTTCCTCGTAAGACCTTCCCTCCATTCCAGGCAACATTCTGGTAAATCTCCTCTGCACCGTTTCCAATGCTTCCGCATCTTTCCTGTAATGAGGCAACCAGAACTGGACACAATACTCCAGATGTGGACGAAACAGGGTTTTGTATAGCTGGAGCATAACTTCACGGCTCTTGAACTCAATCTCTCTATTAATGAAAGCTAACACACCATACGCCTTCGAAACAACTCTATCCACCTGGGTGGCAGCTTTCAAGGAACTGTGAACATGAATCCCAAGATCCCTCTGTTCCGCCACACTGCCAAGAATCTTTCCCTTAACCCTGTATTCTACTTTCAAGTTTGTTCTTCCAAAATGAATCACCTCACACTTTTCAGGGTTAAACTCCATCTGCCACTTCTCAGCCCAGCTCTGCATCCTATCAATGTTACTTTGTAACCTCGAACAGCCCTCCGCACTTTGCACAACTGGACCCACCTCCGTATCATCCGCGAACTTACTAATCCACCGTTCCAATTCTACATTCAAATCATTTACATACATCACAAATAGAAGAGGACCCAGAACAGATGTTTGTGGTACACCACTCATAACTGAGCACCATGTTGAATATTTTCCGCCCACTACCACCCTTTGTCTTCTAAGGGTCAGCCAATTCTGAATTCAATCTGCCACATTTCCCCCTATCCCATGCCTCCTTACTTTCTGCATGAGCCTACCACAGGGAACCTTATCAAACGCCTTACTTAAATCCATGTATACCACATCCACTGCTCTACCTTCGTCCACGTGTTTGGTCACCTCGTCAAAGAATTCAGTGAGGTTTGTGAGGCATTATCTACCTCTCACAAATCCATGCTGACTGTCACAAATCAAACTGTGCCTATCCAAGTGATCATAAATCCTATCTCTCAGAGCCCTTTCCAATAATTTGCCCACTGCTGATGTAAGACTAAATGGCCCGTAATTTCCGGGGTTATTCCTCTCCCATTTTTTGAACAAGGGAATGACATTTGCCTCTCTCCAATCTTCCGGCACTATACCCGTGGACAGTGAGGATGAAAAGATTATCGCCAAAGGCCTGTGATCCCTTCCCTCGCTTCCCATAGAATTATTGGATAAATCCCATCAGGCCCAGGGGACTTATCTATCTTCAACTTCCTCAAATTCCCAGTACATCTTCCTTAGTAACATCGACCTCCTCTAGCCTACCAGCCTGTTTCACACTGTCCTCCTCCACAACAAGGTCCCTCTCAGTTGTGAATACCGAAGAAAAGTATTCATTAAGGACCTCTCCTATCTCTTTAGGCTCTGTGCACAAATTCCCTTTACAATCCTTGATCGGCCCTACCCTTTCTCTGGCCATTCTCTTATTCCTCACGTATGTGTAAAAAGCCTTGGAGTTTTCCTTGATCCTATCTGCCAAGGTTTTCTCATGCCCCCTTATAGATCTCCTAAGCCCTTTCTTCAGCTCCTTCCTCGATAACTTGTATCCCTCTAGAGTCTTTTCCGATCCTTGTTTCCTAAATCTTATATGAGCATCCTTCTTCCTCTTAACCAGTCGTTCGACCTCTCTTGAGAACCAAGGTTCCCTCACTCGACCGCATCTTCCCTGCCTGCTAGGGACAAACATATTGAGCACACACAGTATGCATTCCTTAAACAATCTCTACATTTCAATAGTGCTCTTCCCTGACAGCATCTGTACCCATTTTATGTTACCCAGGTCTTGCCTAACAGATTTATAATTACCCTTTCCCCAATTATAATCCTTACCCTGATGTATGTACTTATCCTTTTCCATGACTATTGTAAAAGTAACACAGTTATGATCACTATCACCAAAATGCTCTCCTACCAACTGGCCAAGCAGCAAATCCAAAGTGACTTCTCCTCATAGATAATAGGTACTGCAGATGCTGGAGAATCCGAGATAACAAGGTGTGGAGCTGGATGAACACAGCAGGCCAAGCAGCATCGTTGGAGCAGGAAAGCTTGACGTTTCGGGCCTAGACCCTTCATCAGAAATGGGGGAGGGGAAGAGGGTTCTGAAATAAATAGGGAGAGAGGGGGAGGCGGATAGAAGACGAATAGAGGAGAGGATCGGTGGAGAGGAGACAGACAAGTCAAAGAGGCGGGGATGGAGCCAGTAAAGGTGAGTGTAGGTGGGGAGGTAGGGAGGAGATAGGTCAGTCCAGGGAGGATGGACAGGTCAAGGCGGTGGGATGAGGTTAGTAGATAGGAGATGGGGGTGCGGCTTGAGGTGGGAGGAGGGGATAGGTGAGAGGAAGAACAGGATAGGGAGGAGGGGACGAGCTGGGCTGGTATTGGGATGCGGTTGGGGGAGGGGAGATTTTGAAGCTTGTGAAATCCACATTGATACCATTGGGCTGCAGGGTTCCCAGGCTGAATATGATCTGCTGTTCCTACAGCCTTCGGGTGGCATCATTGTGGCATTGCAGGAGGCCCAGGATGGACATGTCGTCTGAGGAATGGGAGGGGGAGTTGAAATGGTTCGTGACTGGGAGGTGCAGTTGTTTGTTGCGAACTGAGCGCAGGTGTTCTGCAAAGCGGTCCCCAAGCCTCCGCTTGGTTTCCCCGATGTAGAGAAGGCCACAACGGGTACAGCGGATGCAGTATACCACATTGGCAGATGTGCAGGTGAACATCTGCTTGATGTGGAAAGTCTTCTTGGGGCCTGGGATTGGGGTGAGGGAGGAGGTGTGGGGGCAGGTGTAGCACTTCCTGCAGTTGCAGGGAAAAGTGCCAGGTGTGGAGGGGCTGGAGGGGAGTGTGGAGCTGAATGCACTGGACAAAATCCGCTCCATCTAAACTATTACAACTAAAAAGTTTCCAATCAATATTTGGAAAGTTGAAGTCACCCATGACTACAACCCTTTGACTTCTGCACCTTTCCAGTATCGGCCTGCCAATCCGTTCCTCCACTTCTCTGCAATTATTAGGGGGTCTGTAAAAAAAAACCCAACAAAGTGACTGCTCCTTTCTTGTTCCTGACCTCAACCCAAACTGGCTCTGTAGACATATCATTCTCGCACTGCCTTTCAGTAGCAGCTATACTAGCCCTGACTAGCAATGCCACACCCCCGCTTCTTTTACCACCCTCCCTATTTCTTTTAAAGCATCTAAATCCTGGAACTTCCAACAACCATTCCTGTCCCTGAGTTACCCAATTTTCTGTAATGGCCACAACATCATGGTTCCAAGTACTGACCCATGCTTTAAGTTCATCTGCCTGATTTCTGATACTTCTAGCATTGGAGTATACACACTTCAAACCATCCCTGTGTCTACAATTACGCTCCATTGACTGCATTTCTTTATTAACAACCTCACTCCCTGTTGCGTCTGTTAGAAGGCTGAATACCTCAAACTCTGAATTACAAATCCAGTTCCCCAGCTGCTGCCTATCTAGTTTAAACCATCCCGTACAGCTCGAGCAAACCTCCCTCCCATGATATTGTGCCCTTCCGGTTCAGGTGCAACCCGTCCATACTGTACAGATCCCACCTTTCCCAGAACGTGCTCCAATTATCCACATATTGGAAGCCCTCCCTCCTACACCAGCCCTGTAGCACGTGTTTAGCTGCACTCTCTCTCTATTTCTTACCTCGTTGTCACGTGGCACTGGTAATAATGCAGAGATAACCACCCTGTTTGTCCTGGACTTCAGCTTCCAACCTAATTCCCTGTACTCGTTTTTCACTTTCTCAGTCCTTTTTCTATCTATATCATTGGTACCGATGTGTATCATGACTGCTGGTGCTCACTCTCCCCCTTAAGGATCTTGAAGACACGATCCAAGACGTCATGGACCCTGGCACCTGGGAGGCAACATACCATCCGTTCGTCTCATTCGCGTCCACAGAACCACCTGTCTGTGCCTCTTATTATTGAATCCCTCACTACAATTGCTCTCCTCTTCTCCCCCCTTCCCTTCTGTGCCACAGGGCCAGGCTCAATGCCACAGACCTGTCGGGTATGGACTTCCCCTGGTAGGTTGTCCCCCCCAACAGTATCCAAAATGGTATACTTATTATTGAGGGGAACGACCACAGGGGATTCCTGCACTGTCTGCCTATTCCCCTCCTGACAGTCACCCAGCTACCTTATTCCTGTACCTTGGGTGTGACCACCTCCTTATAACTCCTCTCTATCACCCCCTCAGCCTCCTGAATGATCCAGAGTTCATCCAGTTCCAGCTCCAGTTTCCTAACACGGTTTGTGAGGAGCTGGAGTCGGGTGCACTTCTTGCAGGTGAAGTCAGAGAGGACACCAGCAGTGACCCTCATCTCCCACATCCTGCAAGAGGAGCATGCAACTGCTAAATTCAGTTGAAATTATGTTCAGAAAGTGCAGTAAGGATTGAGAGAGTGAAGAAATTAATGAAACAACCAACTGAGATAGAAAAACTATAAAAGTTCCAACACTGGTTTATCTTTCAAGAGTATGAGACTTCACACATGTAAAGATTTAATTTTCAGGGCCAGAGACAATGTTTTGCAGTAATTTTCACATTAAAAAATTAAAAACACAACAATTCCTGAATGCACCAGTCCCCTAAGCTTCTGCCTTCTTCACTGTAAGACTAATAACTGGGCTCATGATATCAGTGTACAGTCTATTGACAAGGGCTGCAAATGTGTATTTGTGGAGGTACCTTTGAAAGCAATATCTTGGCCATCCATCTTTAAGTGTGCGTGTTTAGATACCACAATTTGCAAAATCAGCAATAAACCAGCATCCATCACACATTCAGGCAATGCATTCTAGATCATTATCACTCACCAGTGTTCAAAAATAAGTTGTCCTTTTCCCTATGGATTCTTTTTTCCGTGTCCCAAAATGATCAACTCTTCTGCCACCGAGAAAAGTTTATCCTTTGGAAATCCTTCTTTACCATTTATATGCCTCTGAAATCACCTCTCAATGTCAAGAAAAATAGGCCCAGCTTCTTCAGAAAGCTGGAAAAATATTTTTAAAAAAGTGCCACCTTTCCTCCCAGCTGATATGAAAGCTTTCAACCAGAATTGCAAATTTGTAACAACCCATGTCAAGCAGAATTAATTGCAAAGTACATGAATGAGGGCAGCAATCTTAATCTGATCACTTAATCTGAACTATCATCATCTTTTCTTTACCAGCCTCCTCCACCCACTTCCCCACACCACCACCCCCCAACTATTGCATAAATGTCAGCTCTGATGAAGAGCCACCTAGACTCGAAATATTAGCTGGCTTTCTGTCCTTGTATGCTGTCCGACCTGCTGTCATCTCCAACATTTGTTGTTTCTCCTCTCTGAGGATGACTGTCCCCTCCGCACCTCAATGAGTGCAGCTCATTTTTTTTTGCAGAATTAGGTAATTGCAATGGGGAAGTATGTTTGCAGCAGCCCCTATGTATACAATAAAATATTTGCAAAGGGAAGGGTATATTCATATAACCTGTGTGTACAGAATAAAATAGTTGCAAAGATAAGGATACACTTCCAGCTACAGAATAAATTAATCAATGTGGGGCGGGTATCTTTGTGGCAGGTCTGAATGCAAAATCAAGGAGTTGCAAAGGGGAAGGTATATTTACTGCAACTAGATGTATAAAATGAAATAATGACAGCTGGGAAGGTATATTTGCAAATGTGCTGTGTACAGAATGAAGTAATTGCTGTGGGCAGGGTATATTCGCCACAGCTCAATACACAGGACGAAAGAAATGCAAAATTCATGGTACATTTGCAGCAACTCAATCTATAGAATGAAAGAATTGCAAAGGCAGTGTTTTTTGCAGCAGCTCAACAAAGAGCAGATACAAATAATTTGAAATTACAATGATGATGAGAGCACAGGGAAAAGGGACAAAGCAGCAGAAAGAAGTGATTGAAAAGTATATAATTCCTGATCGAGAAAGAGCTCAGGTATAGTAACTTCAAGTGTGTGCTTGCTAAGGGACAGTTCAGTGTAGTGATTGTAAAGAGTATACTTGATGAGGGACAACTGTCTGTAGTGATTGTAAAGTGTATACTTGCTTAGAAAGTGCTGTCTACTTATTATAAAGTATATGCTGAGGGACAGCTGTGTGTATTGATTGTAAAGCATACAGTGGCTGAGGGAAGCTGCTTGTGGAAACAATATAGTTGAGGGAGAGCTCTTGTGCAATGATTGTAAAGGGTATGCTTGCTGAGGGTGAGTTGTGTATTTTGCTTGCTGAGGGAAAGCTCAGTGCAGTGAGTGCAAAGTGTATACTTACTAAGAGAGCTCAGTATAGTGATATTAAAGTGTATACTTGCCGAGAGAGAGTTGAGCGCAGCAATTTTACAGTATGGGCTTTCTGAAGGAGATCTATCTGTTATGATTGTAAGGTGTATACATGCTAAGTGTAGTGATTGTGAAATGTGCACAGTGTAAACATGTGTTTAGTGATTGTAAAGAGCATACTTGCTGAGGTAAAGTGTGGACTTGGTGAAGGAGAACTGTGTACAGTGATTGTAGTAAGTTACCTGCCGAGGAAGCACTCAGTGTGGTGATTGTAAAGCATATACTTGCTGAGACAGCTGTGTGCAGTGATTGTAAAGTGTAGACATGCTGAAAGCAAGCTCAGTGCAGTGAGTGTAAATTGTATACTTGATGAGAGAGCTCAGTGCAGTGGGTGGAAACTGCATACTTTCCGAGAGAGAGAGAGTGCAGTGAACATAAAGTGTGGACCTGCTGAGGAAGAATTGTTGTGATGCATGCTGAAGGAGAGCTTTGCATAGTGATTGTGAAGCATGTACTTGCTGAGGAAGCAGTCAGTACACTGATTGTACAGTCACTGATTGTAAACTGTGTACTTGCTGAGAAAGAGCTATGTGCTGTGATTATTAAGTGTATACTTGTTGAGGGAATGCTCAGAGCAGTGATAGTCACGTATATACTTGCTGAGAGAGAACTGTCTGTTATAACTGTAAAGTGCAAAGCTGCTCATGGAGAGGTCTGTGCAGTCACTGTAATATGTGTACATGCTGATGCAGAGCTCTGTGTCGTGATTATAAAGTGTGTACATGCTGATGGAGAGCTCTGAGTAGTGATTATAAAGGGTTTACATGCAGACGGAGGGCTGTATGTAGTGATTGTGAAGTGTGTACATGCTGATGGAGAGCTCTATGTAGTGATTGTAAAGTGTGTACTTACTGAGGAAGCACACAGTATGCTGATTGTAAAGTGTAAGCAAGTTGTGTCTAGTGATTGTAAAATGAAGACTTGCTGATGGAGAGCTGTGTGTAGTGATTTAAAAGTGCATACTTACTTGAGGCAGCAGTCAGTGTGGTGATTGTAAAGTGTATACATGCTGAGGGATGGCTGTGTATAGTGATGTTAAGTGTGGACTTGCTGAGGGTGAGCTGTGGAGTTAGATTGTAAACTGTTTGCTTCTTGAGGGAGAGCTGTACACAGCGATTGTAAAGTGTATACTTGCTGAGGGAAAGCTCAGTTCATTGGGTGTAAAGTGTACATTTGCAGAGAGAGAGCTGAGTGTAGTGATAGAAAAGTGCATACTTGCTGAGGGTGTGATGTGAACAACAATTTTAAAGTGTGGACCTGCTGAGGGAGCTTTCAGTTGTGATTGTAAAGTGTATACACGCTGATAACTGTGAGTAGTGATTGTATGTGTACTTGCTGACGAAGCACTCAGTGTAAACATGCTGTGTGTAGTTATTGCAAAGTATTTACTTGCAGATGCAGTACACAGTGTGGTGATTGGAAACTGTATACTTGCTGAGGGAGAGCTGTGTGCTTTGATTATGAAGTGTATACATGTTGAGGGAGAACTGTGCGCAGTGATTGTAAAGAGCAGACTTGCCAAAGGATGGCTGTCTGTAGTGATTCTAAAGTGATTCTATACATGCAGAGGGAGAGCTGCGTAAAGTGATTGTAAAATGTATGCAATGCTGAGGAAGCTGTCAGTGTGGTAATTATAAAAGGTATTTGCTGTGGGAGAGCTGTGTGCAATAATTATAAAGGGTGTGCTTACTGAGGGTGAGCTGTGTGTAGTGATTGTAAAGCATATACCTGTTGAGAAAGAGGTGTGCAGTGAATAATAAAGAGTGTGCTTACTGAGGCAGTGGTCAATGTAGTGATTGTAAAGTATATACGTGTTGAAGGAGAGCTGCGTGCAGTTTAAAACATGGAATTGCTGAGGGAGATCTGTCTGTTGATAGTAAAGTGTACACATGCTGAGGGAGAGCAGTGTGTAGAAATTGCAAAGTGTCTACTTGCTTTGGAGGCACTCAGCACACTGATTATAAAGTGTAAACATGCTGTGTCTAGTGATTGTAACATGAAAACTTGCTGATGAGAGCTGTGTATCACGATTTTAAAATCTGTACTTGCTGAGGGAAAGGTCAGGGCAACTATTTTGAAGTGTATACTTCTGAGGGATAATTGTTTGCTGTGATAGTAAAATGTGTGCCTACTGAGGGAGAGCAGAGGGCTGAAATTGTAAAATGTAATCCTGCTGAAGGTGAGCCTAGGACAGTGTTTTGTAAAATGTATACTTGCTGAGATAGAGCTTTGTATCGTAAATGCAAAGTGAATACATGCTGAAGGAAGGCATTGTGTAGACATTGTAAAGTGTATACATGCTGAAGGAGAACTGTTTGCTGAGTTTGTCAAGTGTGGACTTGATGTGGGAGAGCTCTGTGTTGTGATTGTAAAGTATATACTTGCTATGGGAGAACAGCATGTAATGATTTTCAAGTGTTTACATGCTGAGGGTGTGAGCAGTGTGCAGTGATTGTAAAGTGTATACTTGCTGTAGGTGAGCCCAGTGTAGTGATGCTAAACTGTATACCGACTGAGGGAGAGCTTAATGTAGGGTCTGAAAGCTGTACACTCGCTGAGGGAAACCTCAGCATAGTGACTGTAAAGAGTATACTTGTTGAGTGTGAGCAGTGTGCAGTGATTGTAAAGTGTATACTCGATGAAGGAGAACTCAGTATAGCTGAGGGAGAGCTCAGTTTAGGTATTTTAAAGAGAATATTTGCTGACGGAAAGCTCAGTGCAGTGATTGTTAAGTGTATACTTGCTGGTGGATGATTCAGTGTAGTAATTGTAAAGAACATATTTGCTGAGGGCTGGCTCAGTGTAGAGATTGCAAAGTTTATAATGCTGAAAGAGTGCTCAGTGCTGTGATTGTTAACTGTAGATCTGCTGAGGGAGAGCTGAGGAGAATGACTGCAAAGTGCGTACTTTCTCAGGGAATGTGGTGTGTAGTGGTTATAAAGTGCGAACTTGCAGAGGCAGATCTTGGCGTCATACGTGTAAAGTGAATATTTGCTGAATGAGGGCATTGGTTTGGACAAAGAACAAAGAAAATTACGCACAAGAAGAGGCCCTTCGGCCCTCCAAGACATGCTGCCCATCAAAACTAAAACCCTCTATCCTTCAAGGGACCGTTTCCCTCTATTCGCATCCTATTCATATATTTGTCAAAATGCCCTTTAAAAGTCACTGTCATATCTGCTTCCACTATCTCCACCAACAGCAAGTTCCAGGCACCCACTACCCTCTGTGTAAAAAACCTGCCTCGTACATCATCTTTAAATCTTGCCCCTCGCACCTTAAACATATGCCCCCTAGTAACTGACATTTCCATCTTGGGAAAAAGCTTCTGACCGTCCACTCTGTCCATGTCCTTCATAATCTTGTATACGTCTATCAGGTCACCCCTCAACCTCCATTGTTCCAGTGAGAACAACCCAAGTTTCTGCAACCTCTCCTCATAGCTAATGCCATCCATACCAGGCAACATCCTAGCAAATCTTTTCTTTACCCTCTCCAAAGCCACCACATCCTTCTTGTAGTGTGGCGACCAGAATTGAACACAATATTCCAAATGCAGCCTAACTAAGGTTCTATCAAGCTGCAACATTACCTGCCAATTTTTAAACTCAATGCTCCAGCCAATGAAGGCAAGCATGCCATATGCCTTGTTGACTACCTTCTCCACCTGCGTTGCCACTTTTAGTAACCTGTGTATCTGTACACCCGGATCCCTCTGCCTTTCGGTACTCTTAAGGGTTCTGCCATTTACTGCATATATTCCATCTGGATTAGACCTTCCGAAATGCATTACCTCACCTTTTTACGGATTAAACTCCATCTGCCATCTCTCTGCCCAAGTCACCAACCGATCTATATCCTGCTGTAACCTCTGACGGTCCTCATTGCCATCTGCGATTCCACTCACCTTTGTGTCATCCGCAAACCTACAAATCAAACAAGTTACATTTTCCTCCAAATCATTTATATATATTACAAATAGCAAAGATCCCAACACTGATCCCTGAGGAATGCCACTAGTCACAGCCCTCCATTCAGAAATGCACCCTTCCACTGCTACCCTCTGCCTTCTTTGACCGAGCCAGTATTTTTTCTCAATCTTGCAAGCTCACCTCTGACCCCGTGCGACTGCAAAGTTTATACATGATGAGGGAGAATAGTGTGCAGTGATTGTAATGTTTTAACTTGCTGATGGGTGCCACGTGCGTAGATTGTAAATTGTATACAAGCTGAGTGGGAGCTCTGTTTCGTGTCTGTAAAGTATGTAGTTGTGAGGGGATGCTGTGTACAGTGATTTTAAAGTGTATAGTTGCTGAGGAAGAACAGCGTGTACGGTTTGTAAAGAGAAATCATGTTGAGGGGGAGCACTGTGCTGTGATTGTGGAGAGTATTCTTGCTTGAGGGGAGCTGTGTGTGGTGTTGTAAAGTCTTGCTGAGGGGGTGAAGTGTACAGTAACAAAAACAAAGTTGCTGGAAAAGCTCAGCAGGTCTGCCAGCATCTGTGAAGGAAAAAACAGAGTTAACGTTTCGGGTCCGGTGACCCTTCCTCAGAACTCAGTGTACAGCATTGTCAAGAGTGGACTGGCTGTGGGAGAACAATGTGTCGTAATTTTAAAATGTATGCTTGCTGAGGAAGCTCTCAGTGCAATGATTATGAAACGCATACTTCGTGAGGGAGACCTGTGTGTTGTGAGTGTAAAGTACATACTTGCTGAAGGAGGGTTCAAGTGTCGCGATTGTTAAGCGTATTCTTGCTGAAGTAGAGATGCATATCGTGATTGTAAAGTGTGTATGTACTTGTTGAGGGAGAGCTGTGCGTCCTGATTGTACAGTGTATACCCGCTGAGAGAAAACTTAGTGTAGTGAATGGGAAAACTTGACGTTTCGGGCCTAAACCCTTCATCAGAAAAA
>JAHRHZ010000111.1:158760-196393 GCA_024137785.1 Ginglymostoma cirratum | reverse complement strand
TCCTCTCCTCTATCCATCCTCTATCCGCCTCCCCCTCTCTCCCTATTTATTTCAGAACCCTCTTCCCCTCCCCCATTTCTGATGAAGGGTTTAGGCCCGAAACGTCAAGTTTTCCTGCTCCTATGATGCTGCTTGACCTGCTGTGTTCATCCAGCCCCATGCTTGTTATCTCGGATTCTCCAGCATCTGCAGTACCTTTTATCTCTATTCCTGAACTTGTCCCATATTCTTCAATCCTGATAGTTTGCTCATTAATTTTTTTACTAGTGATGTTGATTACATGGAAACATAGAAGATAGGATCAGGAAGAGGCCATTTGGCCCTTCAAGCCTGCTCTGCTGGTCATCACGATCAAAGCCGATCGTCCACTTCAGTCGCCCAATCCTGCTTTCTTTCAATAACCCTTGATCCCATTTGCCCCGAGTGCTATATCTAGCCACCTCTTGAATACATTCAGTGTTTTGGCATCGACTACTTCCTGTGGTAATGAATTCCACAGGCTCACCACTCTTCGAAGAAATGTCTCCTCATCTCCGTCCTAAGTGGTTTACCCTGAATCCTCAGACTGTGACCCGTGGTTCTGGACACCCACCATTGAGAACATTCTCCCTGCATCTACCCTGTCTAGTCCTGTTAGAATTTTATAAGTCTCTGAGATCCCCCACTCATTCGTCTGAACTCCAGTGAAATCAATCCTAACCTCGTCAGTCTCTCCTTGTTCATCAGCCCCGCCATCCCTGGAATCAGCCTGATTAACCTTCGCTGCACTCCTTCAAAAGCAAGAGCATCCTTCCTCAGAAAAGGAGACCAAAACTGCACACAATATACTAGGTGTGGCCTCACCAAGGCCCTGTATTACTTCAACAACACATCATTGCTCCTGTACGCAACCTCTCACAATGAAGCCCAACATACCATTTGTCGTCTTTACCGCTTGCTGCACATGCTTCCTTCAGCGACTGATGCACAAGGACACCCAGGTCCCACTGCACATTCCCCTCTCCCAATTTACAGCCATTCAGGTAGAAATCTGCCTCCTTGTTTTTGCTTCCAAAGTGAATAACCTCCCATTTATCCAAATTATACTGTGACTGCCGTTGATTTGCCCACTCACCCAACTTGTCCAGATCATGCTGAAGGATCTCTGCATTCTTGTAACAGTTCACCCTACTTTGTATCATCTGCCAACTTTGAGATGTTACATTTGTTTCCTCATCCAAATCATTAATATATATTGTGAATAGCTGGGGTCCCAGCACCAATCCCTGTGGCACCCCACCTGTTACTGCCTGCCAATTTGAAAAGGATCCATTAATTCCTACTTTGTTTCCTCTCTGCCAATGTTTTCTAACCACCTCAATATATTTTCCCCAATCCAATGTGCTTTAATCTTGCACAATAATCTCTTATGTGGGACTTTGTCAAATGCTTTCTGAAAGTCTAAATATACCACTTCAACTGGCTCCCAGTTGTCAACTCTACTAGTTACATCTTCATAGAATTCCAACAGATTTGTCAAGCATGATTCCCCCTTCGTAAATCCATGCTGACTGTGTCTGATCCTGCCACTGCTTTCTAAATGCTCTGCTATAAATTCCTTGATAATGGATTCAAGAATTTTCCCTGCTGCTGATGTGAGGTTTACTGGCCTATAATTCCCTGTTTTCTCTCTACCTCCCATTTTGAATATTGGAGTGACATTAGCTACCCTCCAATCTGCAAAGACTGTTCCAGAGTCTATAGTTTCCTGGAAGATGACCATTGTATTCACTGTTTCTAGAGCTACTTCCTCAAGTACTCTGGGATGTCGATGATCAGGCCTTGGAGATTTATCTGCCTTCAATCCCATCAACTTTCCCAGCACCATTTTCTACTCATTGATCTCCCGCAGTTCTTCACTCTCTCCAAATCTTGCTTTCTCCAACACTTCTGGTATCTGATTTGTGTCCTCTTTTGTGAAGATAGAACCAAAGTAGGTATTCAGTTGCTCAGCCATTTTTTTTTTTTTTTTTTTTGTCCCTTATTACATTTACCCATTTCTGTCTTTGGGGGACCTACATTTGTCTTCACCCATCTTTTTCTCTTCACGTACCTATAAAAACTCTTTGTCAGTTTTTATGTTCCCTGCAAGCTCATGTTTGTACTGTATTTTCCCCTTCTTATCCTTTGGTCCTCCTTTGCAAAAGTCTAAACTACTCTCAATCCTCAGACATTTTTTTTTCCTTGGCCAACCTGTATGTCTCTTCCTTGGATTGGATACTATCTCTAATTTCCTTTGTAAGCCATGGATTGGCCCTCTTAGCAATTTTGCTTTTGTGCCACACAGGAATAAACAGTTGTTGCGGTTCCCCCATGCGTTCCTTGAATGTTTGCCATTGCCTATCCACTGTTATCCCTTTAAGTAACTCTTCCCTAATCTTTTAAGGCCAACTCATGCTTCATACCTTCATAGTTCCCTTTATTAAGTTTCAGATTATTATGGGTTCCACCCTTATGCTCATCTCTACACTGTGGAAATCAGGGAACTCTTGTGGATTCTGCTGTTGAAACTGAATGAAAAAGCATATCTACAAGATGTTGTTTGGATTTCGATCCTTGGTCCCTGTTGCTCGAATGTCTAGTTTCTGACAACAGAGCACAACAGAAGTGGAATCAAGTAATTTGTCAATGGAAATTTCCTATTTCAAATGATTAATTTTTGAAGTCTGAACGTAAGGGAGACACTTTTCTTGGAAGTGAAATGGAAACCAGCTCATTCTGCTGAGACCATTCCGATAGTCTGACTTCTGTACAAATTGAATCAGGATGCGTACACATCCAGAACTCACTTTACCGTCAAAATTGTAATAGAATATAGTCCTAATTAATGTCATTTTTAGTAGAACATACAGGGATTTGGAAATCCTCTAAGTATTAGATTTGGTCTTATTTAATTTATGCTAGGAGCTAGATTTAGCAAGATCATTCCTTTTAGAATAATTTTTTTTTTAGAACACTTCATTGCTGTGGCAACCTTTCAAAATTTGGGGCAATTGTGAATTGAAGGATTAAAGTTGTTTACTTAGCAGTCATGTTTTATTGGTTATGACACTGAGGACCACTAAAGATCTCTCAAGATTTTTCATGGTCTTGGGTTTGCAGATTGTCTAATTATGACTAGTGAAGACAACAATTAATACAATTTATAAATGATTTATCTGCCATCTGAAATAAATTTTAATAACTGCACTAAGCTAATGTTTCTTTGTGACTTATTTAATTTTTAAAGCAAATCTGTGGAAATTAAAACTTTTAAACTTTGTATTGTTCAGAAAAACTTGTTTCTAGCCATTTTCTGAAGACTAAAGGAAAGGATTTTCATTGCATTGAAGTTTCACAAGATGAGAGTCTTTGTATAAAAGGAGAATTTGTTGGTTGCAGCTGTTGATATAGATATTTGTGACTAGAATAAGCATGTCTCCTAGAATCCTTCATTCAGAAGGTTTAGATGCAATAGGAACCATGAATAGGCAGTCCCAGGGTAGCGGACGGGTTCTATTCTTGCGTCTACTTGTAAGTCGATTTGTACACAAGTCAAGCACAACAAAGACATACAGACACAGAAAATGAAAGCAGTAGTAGACCATTTGAATGCAGAACAATATAAAGCAGAAATTGCTGGAAGATCTCAGCATGTCAGGCAGCATCTGTGGAGAGAAAGCGGAATTAACGTTGTGGATTCAGTGACCCTGGAAGAAGGGCTCAGGCGAGAGTTACGGGACTTTTGACCTTGAGACAGTAAATGAATGGTGACATTGTTCCAAGTCAGGATGATGTATGGCTTTAAGGGTATTTGCAGTTACTGGTGTTCCCATGCTGCTGCTGCTGTCCTTGCCTTTTAAGATGGTAGAGGTCTTTGGTTTGGAAGATGTTGTTAGAGGAGCCACGGGGAGTGACTGCAATCTGTCCTGTAGTTGTATTGACTGCAGACACCATTTCAGTGTTGAAGGTGATGGGGTACAAGTGAAGCAGTTTGTTTGTTTTGCTTTGTCCTGAATGATGCCAAGATTCTTAACTATGTTGAAGCTATACTCATCAAGAAAAGTGGGAGTATTCCATTATTCTCCTGACCTCTACCTGTAGATGGTGCTCATGATGAAGGTGGTGAAATTCGCTTTTGTTGTAGATGGTCATTGCTCAGTGTCTGGCACAAATGTTTCCCTGCTGTTAGTTAGCTCAAGTCTGGATAATGTCCAAGTCTGGTGCATTTGGATATGGACTGCTTGAGTAACTGAGGAGATGCCTTTCTCTTGTTTGAATGGTTTGTGCGTGACCTGTCCTATAAGTCTCATCAAGTCTGTCTGCTCAGAGGTTGCCAGTTCTGGTTTTGGGCCTAGCCACACACCGTTATTGAGATGGGATTTTAAGAACTGATCATTTTTCTTTCCTTAGATGTGAACGTTATTCTTTCTTTTCGTTCGTTCGTTTGTTCGTTCTTAAATTCCGGTTTTTGTAATGCAAGATGGTGCTGGGGAATGGCGACTTATTACTGCACTCTTGTATTCCTATAACTTGAGTACACCTGACAACAAAATCTAGTTCTAATTCAATAGCTCGAGCTGCTCTTCATCCTTTTGTACACTACCTGTTGGTTTTTAGACCTGAACCTGGATGGAAAAAAACCTAAGCTGCACTAGGAACGTTGTGGTTAGGTTGGCTGGCAATTCCTAAAATGAAACCAACTGCGAGCAGTGTCACCCACATTATTCTGATGGTGAGGTAATATCTCTAAGTGAATGGGTGCTACATGCTGTGGACTGATTCTTCCACAGCCTCTTCACTGGAGCAGAAGACCAGATGCCTCTGCGCCCTCCGGTGCCACTTACATTCCTTAATATGTGGTCAAACCAGTATTCGTTTCCTTTTAGGCTATGGGTTGGCCCTTAGCAACCAATTCCTCAACAGGGATGGAGTTAGGTAGCCGTGAGGGCCTGTTTCTTGGGGTCAATGCCTCAAACTTTTCCAGAGATGTGTGGAACTGGTGGTTTATGTTTTGGGAACCATATGCTTTCATCTGGTTTATGTGGTGCTATCCGATCTTCCCAGTTTCTGCCAGCACCTTGTAAACCACCTTGTCCACCACTGAGGTCCTGGGGCCAGGCATGGTCCTGGCTGGAAGCCCTAGAGCATCATCTGTTGCCCGACTTCAGAATCAGTGGGGTTGACTTTTCCATTGACATAGCCTTTGTTTGGTCTCTTTTTCTGACCTGTCCTAACAGCTGGTACCTTTTGGATAGCCTGGACATTTAGCAATACTTTGTCATTTCATGGCTAAGAGCTGAGTGTTTTAGTTCAGATAGATCTATGCCCAGCAGGTTTTTGATCCCAGATATGCCTCTGGTCAATCCTGTGGAGGTCGAGACTTTGTTTGTTTGCTTTCTTCCTTTCGTTCCTTCTTTCCTGCCCTCCTTCATTCCTTCCTTCCTTTTTGTTCTCTCTCTGTCTCTCATGGAAATCCACACAAAGGATAGAACTGTGTTCCAGGTGGTGCTGTTCTATGGACGACCCTTCTAAGCACCCCCTTAAAGGTGTGGTGCATGCTTTCCACTATCCCACTGGACTGGGGATGGTATGAGATGTGGAATCTTTGATCAATGCCAGACAAGTTCAGCACATCTTGCATTACTTGGACAGTGAAATGAGTGCCTTGGTCTGATTCTGCTGAGAGAGAGGCCCCACAAAGTGAAAGCTTGCTGTATTAGGATGGTTGCTGTGACATGAGTGGTGTTGGCTCAGGTAAGGAAAACCTGCAACTATTTGCTAATTGCGTCAGCATTTACCAGGATATATTTTTACAGTCCCCTCCCTGCCTTTCAACCTCTGTACAGGTTGGCAAGGGGCTGATCTAATCAATCTGGATATTAGTCCAAGGGCTGTCTACTCGTCAGGTAAATCTCAGTTCCCTTTTATTGGCATACCTGTGTGGATTCTTTTGGACGCAGATCATACAATGATCAGTGTAATGCTGTATGCCCTTATCCATCTTTGGCCATCAGCACAACCCTTTAATTCTTTCCTGATGGCCTCTGCTCCTTGATGGTCCCAGACATTGACACGTTGATTAAATCTAGTTACTTCCTGTGTAGGAGGGAGGAATTCGGATATCTAGATCATTGAGATCCCTTCCAGGACAGGTGGGACCTGTTGCATCTAAACTGGAAGGGCACCAATATCCATGTGCGGAGGTTTGCTACTACCACTCAGAAAGGTTTAAACTTGTATGGCAGGTTGTGAGATCTGGAGAAGCAGGTCAGGATGTGAAATGAAGGTAGAGGTGAATAGGATGAACAGCGCCAATTTAATGATTCAGGTGGCTCTATAAAAGTGTATTGAATAAGCCAGAAGGGAGAAATAATAAAAAGGCACTGAAGAACACGTACAGCGAAAGTTAGAGTTCTTTATACAAGGGCATGCCCTGTAAGGAACAAATTAAATGAGCAGGCACTGATTCAAATTGGAAACTGTGACATAGTAGACATTACAGAGACTTGGCTGCAGGATGATCAGGCCTGGGAACTAAATGTACCAGGTTAGAAGGTTTACAGGAGGAGTAGAGAAATCAGCAGAGGGGCTAGAGTAATGTTGTTAATTAGAAACAGAATCACTTTCATGGTGATTGAGGATTTAATGAGGAGAAGACACCCAGTGGAGACTTTATGGGTGGAACTAAAACCACAATAGATATCATAGAGAGACCACCTGGTAGCATCTTCAATGTGCTTGCTTGTATAAATGCTGAAATTAGGCAACTATTTAGCAAAGGCAGAGTAATATTAATGGGGGATTTTAATCTTAACATAGACTGGAAGATAAAGACAGGCACCTGCAGAAAGTTTGTGAATTTCTGGTATGTGTCCAGGATTTTTTCCTACAGCATTGTGTCTTGGAAGCAACAAGAGGACAAGCAATACTTGATCTAGTAATGAGCAACAAGCCTGATTTAATTAGTTACCTAGTTGTTTTGTGACCATTTGTCAGTAAATGATCATGACGACAATATTGAGTTTAATGTCAGAGATAAAAATCGAATAGTAGAATTTTGGATTTAAGTAAGGCGTTAAGCATTCTGTTTTCCTATTCCCGTTTTCCAGTGAGGACCTATCCACAAAATTTCATAAAAACTGTGTTTTGGCTTTCTCAATTCCCTTGACTTCCTGTATTGTTTGGCATAAATGGTCCCTTTAGGGTAATTCATTGCCACTACCTGGCAGTCATGACGTTCCCCTCCATAGTTCAGGTTGTCAGCTACCAATGTCTTAGCCCTGAAGCGTCTGGGTCCAGTGCTGTGCAGTTTTGGCTCCCACACTGTCTTTAATTCACCCGTCCATCAGTGTTTATAAGTTTGGTTAGAATGGTTAGGGGGTTAAGTCCGATTATGTAGGCGAAGAAAACAACCAGGAGATGTTTCTCATACTGAGAAACCCTGCTCCATTGGGGATCCGAGTCGGCAGATGTAGGCCACCGGTCTGAGCCTCCCGTAGTACTTGGTAAGAATGTGGCTATGAGGGTAGTGTCTCTCGCTGATAGCTACTTCTTGAACAAATAGGAAGTCCCGGTCTGGTACCTGTGGTATGGAAGCCTTTACCGGTGCCAGTTTTAATTGCGAGACAGCTTGCTGCTTGGTCTATTCACTGGGGAACATTCTTTTTCAACAGATTTCATAGTGGGGAGGCTTTTGCAAAACCATGTATGTGATTCCAGCAATATCCAACAAGGCAACAAGTTTACATCTGTGAGTAAGGGGAAGTGTGCTATAGACTCGATGTGCTTCTTTACTATCTTTTGTTTCCCCTGGGTCACAATGGTGCCCAGATAAGAGCCCTATGACTTCATAATCTGGGCTTTCTTCAGGTTCACTTTAACTGTAATGGGGTGAGTAGCGTCAGCAGCTCATTAAGTAGTTGGAGGTGCTCTGATTTGCTTTCTGTCTTTAGGAGGAGGTTGTCCATGTATGGAATCAGGCACTCGGGATGTGAAAAATCTACTAACCCTTTGGCCAGCTGTTGGTGAAAGGTGGATAGAGAATTATGGAAGCCTTGAGGCAAACAAATCCAAACTTGTATTGTCACTGCTTGCTGAGAGAATACACCAAGATCTGTTGCTAATGTCCATCACGGTGAAATATTTGGCTTCTGTGGCTTGTTTCTGTATGATTTTGGCGCTGGTTGCTACCGTTGTTTCTGTGGTAGGTGTTTTTCTTTTGAAGCTACCAGCGGTCAAAGCAGCTATCTGATATCTGAACTGGCCAGTTTGGGCAATTGTTGATGGTGGCTACTGGGCTCAGGATTCCTTGTTGTAGGAGGCTATTTGTGACATGGGAAATATCCCCTTGTATTGCTTCTGAGGTTTTGGGTTAGGATCATCTATATCTCCCCTGTCATTCTACTGTAGTCATATCTGCAGTTTGCAAAAGGCTTCAGTGTGTTTGGTAAGAATCCCCTGTGGCTCAGGCTGACTGATTATTTCTGTGGGTTTAAACCACAGTTCTCCCAGGGTGCAAATCCTGTCTGCATATCTCCCCGATTTCTTAGGGCCTCATCCGCATCGGGCATTTGCCATAACCTATATTTTGCGGGGTCAAATGATAGATTGCATTTCTGCACAACATCTGAACCCAGGATATTTTCTTCCTCTGGGTGGAGTTTGACTAATATAGCCAAGTGAAGGCAGATAGGTTTAGGGTTGCGTGAGCACCTCCAGTGTCCAATAGGAACTCCGATGTGGTGGCTTCTGGAATCGCCTTCTACTAAGTGTTGCCCTGCACTATCCCATCTGGCATTGCATACCTGTTTCAGTGAGGCTTGTCACCATGGTGCTGCAGGTCTGACTGGGGGTGTAAGTTGGAAGGGGCTGTGGTATCCCCTATGGGGCTATCACTGCTTGAACTACAGTGAATGGGGTAGCCCCTTGCCTGTTTTGGTGACTGGTGGTTACTTGGTTCATTGGGCAGAAATTGCTCTGTGGTTTTCCGGGCTTTGAGTCCTTTGGGGTAGGACTGTGGGGTTGGGGGTACTGAGGGTATTGTAGTTATTGGCATACCAAGGTTTTTCCTCCTTTATGTTCTCCCAGTCCTCCTCATACCTGTCTTCTGTCTGCAGCCCTAAAGAAGCGCACATTTTGCCCTTGTGGACTATAAATTGGGGCTTTAACCTATAAATCTCAAGCTGGCACTTTGCATGATCTGTAGCACAGGGTTTCCTCTCTTGTTTTATTTGGCATATAGCCATGACTGCCGCCTCCAAATTACTACATTTCTTGGCTAGCTCAGTCACTGTTTTTTGGGCTGTGTCATGGATCGCATGCTGTTCCCCTTGGTTGATGTTCTCTCCCTGGACCTGAAACTGCGCCGTGTGCAACACATTTGCTGGTTGCTTTCCTGCTCATGAATTTTTGCCTGCATTTTCTTGATTCTGTTCTTTGCGCTACTGAGCTCTTCTTGAAGTTTTACATTTTCAAATTCTCTCCCTTTTTATTTGTTCCATACAACTGGCTATCGCAATGGCCTTACTTAACTTGGGGATGTGCTTATCTAACTCCTTACGCGCTCCGTCCCAAAGATTTTGCACTTTGGATTTCAGATCCGATACTAACTTAGCACAGTATTTGGCCCGCCTGGACGACTTCCTATTCAGATATTTCCTTATGGATTACTCCCACTCTGAGCAGTCTGCCATTGTTCCACTCTCCTGTTCTTCTAGGGTTCATCAAAGTGGCAGGGAAGTGATTAGGATTAGGGATCTAGCTTAACCTAAATTCTTAATGTGCAAGGGATGAGTGATTGGCTCCCTCTCAAGGCTGACTTGCAGAATTTTCCATTTTTCCTTGATTAGCCTTACTTTAAATCTGTGCTGTTTTATTTGTTTCGCTCCACAGACCTGCCATGTCAATTACTGATCAGTTGCCTCTATCCCCATTCACCACTTGAATCGTGGCCCTCACTTGGGGCAGCTACCCTCTTAAGCCAGGCTCAGGCTGGATATTCAGGATTGAGGCAGGTGAGAGTCGACTTAAGAGTAACAGTTGGCCACCTCTTATTGAAGACCATCCAAGGATGCCAATGTTGTCTGTGCTTTGGGCACTTTGACCAGTTTCTATGTACAGGTACACTTGTACTGCATTTGAGATAAATGAAGGGGTCAGAGTTGACCTGCAATTCAATGCAATTTTATTGACAAACTAAATGAAAGACACAAAAGGGGCCACGTGGCGGAATATTACCTAAAACCCCGCTCTTATGCTATTAAAGGGAGATGATGGCCAAGTGGTATTATTATTAAACTACTAATCCAGAGACCCAGGTAATATCCTGGGGATGTGGGTTTGAATCCTGCTATGATGGATATTGGAATTTGAATTAATTTCCAATTTAAAAAAATCTGGAATTAAGAGTCAAAGGATGACCATGAATCCACAGTCGATTGTCAGAAAAGCCCATTTGGTTTACTAATGTCCTTTTAGGGAAGGAAACTGCCATCCTTGCATGGTTTGGTCTACATGTAACTTCAGATCCACAGCCATGTGGTTAACTCTTAAACTGCCCTCTGGGTAGTTACGGGTGGGCAATAAATGCTGGTCTAGCCAGTGAGGCCCTCATCTCATGAATGAATAATTTTAAAAAAACTCCCAATTATTATGTTAATTACTCTACTAATCGCCATGATAAGCCTTTGTCTTTACAGTCCCTATCTAAACTACTACTGGTTACCAGATTAGGACCAGGTACTATGCGTGCATTTCCATTTAGCCAGGCTGTGAACTTGGCAAAGGTTGGTCTTGTTCCTGGTCGTTTTCACTATTTTCTTTTTAGTTGGTCGGAACTCCACTGCTGGGCAAGGTCAAGTCTTCGCTGAGGGAATGGCCACCAGGTGTCGCTTCTTATCCCTTCTTGCTGCATTCTTCCAGAATGTTGTCTAGTCCTCAGCCAATCGATATTCCAGGTCAAGGTTATGGCATCCAGTGGGTCACCTGATGAAAGATACCAGTGTTGCCCTTGGCGTCCATCCCAGATATGTCAAGTGTATATCCCCCTCTCCCACACGTGCATAGAAGGAGCCCGGGGCTGTAACGAATCTGCTCTGTAACGAGTCTGCTCTTTATACCTCATTGTTCAAACCGGTCTTTATTTTCCAAGGCAAATCTGGACTTCTCTTTACCTGCCTTTGTCTTGTGTGGATGCCTACTGCTTGATATCCTGAAAGTCTCATCGGCTGCTCAAAGTTTGCTCATTCCGTTTTTGGGCCTAACCATTCAGACCCTGAGCTGTCGGGCTAGCGTATTCCATCGATAGCCTAATAATGTTTATAAAGTTATAACAAAATTTCCTTGCTCCTGTATTCTGCACCCTGGCTAATGAAGACAAGCATCCCTGTCTACCTGTGCTGACATCTCCAGGGGTAAATGGACTTTCACACCAAGGTCTTTCTGTTCCTCTGGACTCCACAGGAACCGACCATTCATTGTGGATATCCTTCCCTTAGATCTCCTGAAATGCAACACCTCACACTTATGAGTAATAAACTCCTTCTGCCATTGCTCTACCCATTTTACCAGCTGATTGATATTGATATCAGACTGTAGCCTGAGACTATCCTCCCCACTCACCTCACCATAATTTGTGGTGTCATCTGCATGCTAATTACGACTTCTACATTCACATCCAAGTTGATAATATACATAATTGGTACTGAAGACTGCCCTTTACGGACAGTGCTGGGACCTCCCAACTGAAGGCTATCCCTCTTGATTTGATTTGATGGAGGTCTGTTGGGAACCTCTTGACCATTTTTCTTCCTCTGTGTCTATTCTACACAGTAAGGCAATGCAAGTCATTTTTGAACACTATGACAGCGAGTGAAGAGCCTGGAAATGCAGCCTGACCCAATCAATGAGTTGGGTACATGCCCTGGCTGTAAGGAGGCCTTGCTGCAGCATTACAGTGATGGTAGCCAGTGCAACCTGACGTGTATCATTGAGATGCTGAAGAGCCCTGTCAATGAATCAGATGTGCCTTAAGGGGCTTTGGCAGCTTTCACGCGTTAGATATCACAGAACATGGGGTGCGTTTGGCCGAAGGCCTGGAGCATGCCTGAGATGTTGGTGCTCCACTGTTTTATCCTGGTGGGCCTTTGGAGAGAACCCACTCTGCTTCTGGAGAAGGGTCACTGGACCCAAAACATTGACTTTGATTTCCTTCCACAGATGCTGCCAGACCTGCTGAGTTTTTCCAGCAATTTCTGTTTTGGTTTCTGGTTTTTTGTTGAGTTTTCTCAACATCTTGGTTTTTTTGACAGATTTGGTAAGATAGAAAGCTAAATTTTAATGAGGTGATTTGAGCTGTCAAGTATTTAACAAGCTTTGATCACCATGAGCAACTTGCGCAACCTAGCAAGAATCACGCCATGGCATGAGTGAAAAAAACATATAGGATGGAACGAGATGCTCCCAACATCAAAACGGATCTTGCCAGATTTCTTGTCTAATTCTGCCACACACATCTGGCTGTAGTCCATGTCATTCAGGCTCCTAGAATAATCTGCCAACAATTAGATGGCTTGAATCTATGATAAGTTACCCTGACCTAAAACTGGAAATATCCATTAAAACGTCTCTTGCATGGCAAGATTCTTAATCCTTGCATGTATATTATCAGAAAAATCTCATTTTTTTTACCCCTCGGAATCACAGGAGCTACCAAGGGTGCTGCTTTTCTCACTGTTGTGAATGTTTTGAGTTCCTGTTGGATTGCATACAGCAGTTGCTAGCACAGTGGTGCAGTGATGATTGAAGTGATTGATTGATTGTATCCCATTTGCTGCCTACATCATCTGATTTAGAGGGTAACAGCATCGACAGAGGTGCCATAAGCTTGACCTGATGATTTTTCCTCCAATGGTGTTAAATACACTAAGGATCTTTTTGCTTCCTGGCAAATCAGAGTCTTCAAAACTTTCTCTTCACGCTGGCTTTCTCTACAATGGGTGGCAGGGCTTGCCAAAATAGCCACCTCAGCTCCTGCTATTACAGCATGTTCTAACCATAGATTCTGTCTCTGAAGGATCAATGAGATTGGGAGAGAGGAAACCCATGAGTGGAGTTGCTGGAGCAGGTGAGAATAAGAAAGTGATTGAGAGACTGGAGGTACAATGGCTCACAGATTCTGTCTCCCAGATATGGAGCAGCATTTCTCTCAGTTATCACTCTGGTCATTGAGTTTTCATGGGCTTTTTGGGGATTCTGGGGGCAAATTCACCCTTGCTATGTTTAGGCCCTCCCTCAGAGCCTGCTTAGCCATTTTATAAGATCATGTTTGATCCTCAACCTTGATTCTGAACCTCCCACAGGTAAGTTTTTTAATGCTGTGATATTTGTGGCAAGTTCTAGTCAGAGACTGCATCTGCTGAATAATAATGATCATCTGTAACCAGTGCTAAGAGATTAAAAACCATATTTCTGTTCGAGGCAAGTGATTTCATACTGTGCTGTCTTTTTTTGAGTTTTTTGAACTTCAGACATTCATTGTAAATGTGCTGTGGTCAAACTCTCAGATTTAGTAAACAGTTTACCATTATTATTTCATTGCACCTCGAGAGTTCTTCAGTAGAACGTAGAACCACTAGAAGGCTCTCTGTCACAACGGTTCTTTACTGAATAATGTACTTGAATTCTTTTTGAGGTTGGTCAGTGAACAAACAATTTTTCAGATTGATGAAGTCATTTGGTAAAAATTTGAATTTGAAGATGTTGAAGGTGAAGACATAATGAATAAAACGGCAAATTGTTTTTTGCAAAACACCAACTCTCCATTGATTATGCAGGCAAACATGAATTGAAGATAATTTTTCAACAATATTAAAAGCAGGACAGTTAATTTCAGATATTTAGTAGAAAACTGTGCAGAAAGGTCACAAATGTAGTGCTGCATTAAAGGCTGTATAGCAAAATTCCATCGGTGGCCAACAAGTAACTTTCTGCTTACTGCACAGAGCAGAAAAGACAATGAGAGGTCTGGCTAAAAACAGTCTTTTGTGACCTTGGAGGAACTATAGGATGTATCTTGCCGATAAACTCAGTAATTTTGAAACGAGGATTTTTTTTTTTTTACCCCTCCTCATGTTGAAGAATGGCTTCCATTGGAACCTATTCTGGCAAGTGGCCTTCAGATAGATCAGAACAAATAAGTCGTTGGGCTTGAAAATAGTCGACGAAATCAGTGACTGGTTATTGTTTGAAATAAGGCTTATGGATAACTTTGCATAGCATGCTTGGTGTCCCTCCAAAGATGTACTGCTATATTCGATTTGCGTCCCTCTCTTTCTGTTTATAGCTGCCCCTTAGTGTGGGTAACACTAAACTGTGATCAGGTGTTCACTTTGATATTGTCATATTATCATTCACTTCAAGTATGCTTGCCGTTATTGTTTACGCTACATACAGGGTTTGTCTAGTTTGTCCCCTGCCCGTGTTCTTTCTATGTGACTGCTGGAATCATTTTACGTGTTGATTTGACTTGCCCTTTCTTTGTAGCAAACATTTGCTGCTTTTGAACATTCTGCTTGTTTGACATGTTTTCACTTGCTCACAGCCTTGCACAAATTTGTTCTTTTGTTTATGCTTCCTGTCTTACTCAAGGACGTTCTCTGCCTTGTCCATTTTTACCTTTACACTTGTATGGCAGCCCTTTCTCTTATGTTTCTCTGTGTTCCTGAAGCTTACTGTTTTGGTTTCCTCTCGTATCTATCTGGGATTGCTTTTGCTCTGACAGACTGTTCAACCACTCTTCATCTACTGCAGTCAGAAAAAATGTATTTAAATTTTGGTTATCTCTGAACAACTTAGTTGTCGTCCCCGAGTTACTGTGTGCATGAAGATTTGCAAGCTTTTATCTTTCGAGAGTGCCAAATTTTACGCATAAAACTAACCTGACAGTTTCCACCTATTGTGACTCACAGTAGATAGCTTTGTGGTGGAACTTTTTAAAAGTTTGCCTGCAAAATCTTATTTATAATGAACACTAGGAGCAACATGGTGGCTTACTGGTTAGCACTGCTACCTCACAGTGCCAGGGACCAGGGTTCGATTCCAGCCTCGGGCGACTGTCTGTGTGGAGTTTGCACATTCTCTCCGTGCCTGTGTGGGTTACCTCCGGGTGATCCGGTTTCCTCCCATAGTCTGGAGATGTGCAGGTTTGATAGATTGGCCATGCTAAATTGTCCATTGTGTTCAGGGGTGTGTAGATTAGGTAGATTAGCCATGGGAAATGCAGGGTTACGGCGGTAGGGTAGGATCTAGGTGGGATGATCTTCAGAAGATCAGTGTGGCCTTGATGAGCCGAATGGCCTGCTTTTACACTGTAGGGATTCTGTGAAAATAATGCATAGAACTGTGGATGCTGGAAATCTGAACTGAAAACAGAAATTGCTGGAGACACTCAGCAAGTGAGGCAGCATCCATGGAGAGAAAATGGTGTTCATGTTTTAAGTCCCGTGACCCTCCTTCAGAACTGATAGCATCTACAAAAATGTGGCATTTGTGCTGATGATGGGGTAGGGGGTTGATGAGTGGAGATGGACCCTGAGAGAGAGAGGAAAAAACTTGGACAGACCAAGGGATTGTTGACAATAAACCAGGGAAGAAGAAAACCTAAGCGACTCATGCTGACAGGATCTGGGGTGTGGTGTGCGTAAAAGATACAGAAGGATGTGGCCAGGTTCTAAAGTTATTGAACTTGACATTTAATTCTAAAAGTTGCAAGGTCCCCAAGCAAACGAAGAGATGCTGTTCCTCCAACTCATGCTGTAAATCGCAGGAGTTACATAGCATAGCAGGCTTGAGACATATTGTTGACAAAGGAACATGGTGTCTGGAAGTGGCAGATAACTGAAAGCTCGGGGTAATTTTTATGGACAGAACATAGGTATTCTGCAAAGCAATCATCCAGCCTGTGTTTGTCTCCTCTGTGTAGAGAAGACCGTATTGTGAGCAGTGAATAAGTAGACCAATTGAGCAGGCAAATTGCTGCTTCACCTCAAAGCTGAGTCTCGGGCCTTGGATAATATGGAGGGAGGAGGTAAACTGGTAAATGATGCCCTTCACCTTTGCTGCAGCTATAATATTGTATATTCTGCACTCTATTCTGCTACCTGATGCACTTTGTATGGGAAGATTTGCCTGTAGAGCATGCAAAACGACACTTTTCACTGTATCTCGGTACATGTGACAACAATAAATTAAACCAAATCAGATTCTGTGATTGCTTGGGAGAGTGCCTTGGGATTGTGAGGTAAGTGTTGGGAATGGACCAGGTGTCCCAGAGGGAACAGTTCCTGTGGAATGTTGACGAGGAAAGGAAGGGGTAGGAATGGCAGCTGATGATCCTTTGGGTGTGACGACTCATGGATTGGAAAGTGAGGTCTAAGATGACCTTCCTGTTGTCGTAGAAGGACAGAAGTGCAGGAATTGGGTTGGACGTGGCTAAAGGACTGTCAACCAGGGTAGCGGGTGAATCTTTGGTTGAGGGGAAAGAGTGTGAGCATTTAAGGCCTTTCTGGCGAAGGTGGATCATCATTTATGGATGTTTTTGTTTTTGTTTCAAGACTTTTATTTGTTTTAGATACTGCAAGTCATTGTCACAATTTGTCCATAAATATTATCTTTTACAAGAAATATGAAAGATATTTTTCTATAATTTATCGTATATATATATCATTTGTGCAGGACTGGACATTTCCAGATGTGGAGTTGTCCAGAGCTGCCTTCTGAATATAGCATTTTTCATAGCATCCCAACAGTGTGGAAGCACGCCATGCAGCCCATCGAGTCCACACCAACCCTCCAAAGAGCATCCCACCCAGATCCACCCCATCCCTGTAACCCTGCATTTCCCGTGGCTAACCCACCTAGTCTATACATCCCTGGACACTATGGCCAATTTAGCATGGCGAATCCACCTAACCTGCATATCTTTGGGCTGTGGGAGGAAACCCACGCAGACGTGGGGAGAATGTACAAACTCCACACACAGTCACCCAAGGTGGAAACAAGACCAGGTCCCTGGTGTTGTGAGGCAACAGTGCTAGCCGCTGTGCTGCCCAATTTGTAGATGGTCCCTTGCATTAAACAAATGGGAATAGAGCGCACGTTTATTTTAACATGAACATTGAGTTGCTTTTGCAAATTTCAAAAGTCAAAAAAGTAACTTCCTTGCCTTAATGATTTTATGATGTGTTAGTTGAGCATAAAATGAATGTAACCATCATATTTTTCCAGTTGTTTACAATGCACTTATGACAGCAACCACGGAGCAACAGAAAGGGAAAAATATTGGCATTTGGCATGATGCAGTGGAAAATGCCTAAGCCAAGGTAAGTAACCATATTGGTTAGTATTTTTTAATTCTAGAATTATTTTAATTTTGATATTGACAACCTAAAATATTACTTTTATAGGTAATGATGGTGATGACCTAAAAGTTCTGCATCTTTCTAAAATAAAAAGATGACTGAGGTACAAGCAACAGTGGAATTTTTGGTGGAGTTACACAAATTTTACAATGTGGACCTATTCCAGAGGGGGTAATTACTTTTTACACCTTTTCCTGTTATTTTGCTATAAGAGATGAGGTGCAAACTGTTTGTGTTACTAAATACAGTTATCACTGAATTGCTCTGGAAAGCAAATGTACAGTATATAGATGCTAACAATGCAGTGCCTAGAGCAGGAGAGGAAATAGTTCTCTGTATAGTGTTGAATGAGGCCAAAGTGGTGGTGTTCAAGATTCTCTGCTGTTATGAGTTAGAAGGTGATCTCGGCGGAGCTTTGGTGATAGTACACAATGTTGCTACTCCAAAATGGTGATTGAGGAGGTGGATAGAGTACTAATCGAGCAGGCTGCTTTGCCTGGATGGTGGTGAGCTGGACTGTAGTTGGAGCTGCACCCATGCAGTAAGCGCAGAATATTTCATTACACTCCTGTCTTGTATCTTTTTAGATGATTAACTGGCACCAGTCAAGAAGTGAGTTATTTGCCACAGAATTCACAGCCTTGTGACCTGGTCTAGTAGTCCTAATATTTATTCAGCTGATTCTGTTCAATTTCCCATCAGTGATTATTTCCAGGATGTTAGTGGGGGATTGAGCAAAAGTAATGTCATTGAATGTCAAGGGATGGTTGGATTGTTGCTTCTTGGAGATGGTCATTACCCAGCACTTGTGTAGCATTAATATTGCTTGGCACTTATCAGCTTATGTTGTCGGGTCTTATTTTACGTAGGTACAACTCATGAGGCTTAAATGACTTGCTGATACTTTCTGTTTCCATCACCATAGAGAATCAGTGTCTTCCTATTAGCATATCCAAAAATGGAGTAATTAAAATGAAAACTGCACAAATTTTGGTAACTGAGTGTGAACTTCTGTCCCACAACTCCAGACTAAAGGCATTACACCAGTCATACTAATGATCTATCAACAAACGTTAACTGTTCTTTAGATTTGTGCATTCTTCAGAGAGGCTGAGAGAATAGTACGTATTCCGTTAATTCAATGTACAGCACTCCTTAACGCTCTGTGGGTTGTGCAGGTGTAAATTATTCAGTGTAAACACTGAGGTAAGTATAGGCCAGTCAGCCTAAGCAGTGTTTGCTGGAGTTCTCGCTCACAGCTGTTATTGGGGCTGCAACATTTGGGCGGGTTTCTATCAGCTATAATTCCAAGTTTGGGTATTGTTATGCTTTTCTTCAATCTTGCATGGCAATATTTAAATATATACAAAACTAAACCAGTAAACGAGATTACTTTGGTAAGTTTATGTATTCTATTAAAATTAATTTGGGGGCATTGCAGCTTTGAGGTTTATCATTCAATACTTCTTACTTGTAACTTTATTGTAGATGGAGGTCTATTGGAAATGAGTTAGCTTTGTAGTGGGGTTTTCTCGGTTAGAGTTGTGACATAATTTGGTGAGTACAATATTTGGTTCAGGTACAGACCTGGGAATTGTCGCAGTACCAGTTTTGGCACTGAATGCCAGAAGTTAGACTCTTGTGCACCACAAACCTGTAATGCATTCACGGGAATTTAATGAAAAAATAACAAGGATATTCAAAAGAGGACTTAACAAATAATGGAAAGTGGTATGGATAGGATTCAACACAACTTGGAATACTTAATGCTTCTATAAATTTGTAAATAACTTGTCTTTACAAATTTAATCAAAGACTGGGATAACTAGAGTTGCTTTTTGTTACATTTTAACACTAATTCCAGTTCCATATATTTGAATAATTACAAATGAGCATAGATCTGTTGAAATGAAGATTGCCGGTTGTTATGTGCATATATGAATAATTTCACTTCTGAATGTCAGTATCAAATGTGAATTAATAAAATTTAAGGCAGTTTCATTTTAATTCCAAGTTGTGACATGAAAGTGAGACTGGTTTCACGGACAAAGACTAAAGCAGTAATCTCATTTCAAACAAAACATGAAACTGCTTCTACATGCAGTTGTATTTCACTCCTTTTCTACCCCAAACAGGTTCGTTGTATCAACCTGACTCTGATTTTCAGTAAACGTGGTAAATGTTGTAAGTACAGGTCTGTCAACATCTTAGGAATGAGAAGCAGATGTAATGTTTCATCAGAGTGAAATTTGAAAGTGACCTTTCAACAAACTTTTCTTCAGGTACTTCGCTTCCTTCATTGGCTGAATACTGAAGGTTTAATTATTTGCAACAAAGATTGAAAGTTACACAAAGTCTAAAACATGGAAACAGACCATTTGATCTATCCTGTCATTTATGCTTGTCCCTTCACTTTTTACCTAATCCTATCTGCTTAACCTTCAAATTGTGTTTTTTTTTTAACTTCTGCTTTTTCAGCTTTCCTTTAAATGTATCTGTACACTTACCTAATCCAATCTCTGTGGTGTTGAGTTACATTCTCTGAATGAAGAAGATTCTCCTGAATTCTCTTTTGAGTTAATTTGTGATAGTCTTAGATTTCTTGCCTTCAGTCATGGACTCCCCAACAAATGAAAGCATGTGGTTGCTCAGTTGCTCACTTGCTCGCCAAACTGGTAAGTTTGTTCACAAACATTTCATCACCATGCTAGGTAACATCTTCAGTGTGCCTCTGATGAAGCTTGCTATTTTCAGTTCGTTGGAGTGGGTGGCGTCACTTCCGGATTTATTTCTTAGTGGTTGGTATATGGGGCCCAGCTCTGCATGTTTGTTAATAGAGTTCCAGCTTGAGCGCCAGGCCTCCAGGAATTTTCATGCATGTCTTTGGTTGGTTTGTCCTAGGATGGCTATGTTGTCCCAGTCTAGTTGGTGTCCCTCTTTGTCCATGTGTATTGAAACGAGTGACAGTTGGGCATGTCACCTGGTAGCTAGTTGGTGTTTGTGAATCCTGATGGCTAGGTTCCTTCTGGTTTGCCCAATGTAATGTTTCTGCCAGTCTTTGCATGGTATCTTGTAAATAACATTGGTTCTGTTAATTGTGGTTGTCGGATCCTTTATTCTTATCAGTAGCTGTGAGAGTGTAGCTGTCAGTTTGTGGGCTACCATGATTCCTAGGGGGCGGAGTAATCTAGTGGTCATTTCTAGTATGTCCTTTAATGTCTGGTACGGTGACTAGTTGTCTCTGGATGTGTTGTGTCGTCTTGTTGTGGTCTGTTGTGCAGTGTGAGATTGTGTTCAAAGAACCAGACGACCAGGATCAGCGAGTGGCGAAAATAGCCTTTTTATTGCACATTCACAGCAGTACGATGTAAGGCAAAGTAGAATCCCAAAATCATAGCTCAAAAGCAGCCATTTTAGACAGAATTCAAGCATATGTTAACATTCCAGCACTTGAGTGTTAAGCCGTAGATATGGTACAAAAACTGTTTTTGCAAGAAATCTGAGATGGTTGAAACATGTGCTAAATGTTACTGGTTATTGTTGACTGTTAATGGTTAATTTAATGAGATTAGAATGTCTGTCTGGTTTGCCCTTGCATAATTCAAAAGGCGTTAGTCTTGTTATTTTCAAGGTTAGAATTTAAAGTTAGAAAAAGGCATCTTGTGTTTTTTTTTTAAATAAGTCTGAGTTCCCAATAGTTTTGATTGTGGTTTCTATTTACTATCGCTTGTTTAGTTAGTTTCATGGTTGCGTCCATCTGTGAGTTCTATTTACTATCATTCATTCATTCGGCTTCGTTGTCACACCTGTTGAAGTAGCGCTGTCAGTTTCGTTCATTCATTCATTCATTCAAGGTCGAGCAGGTCTGGACATAACGCCATTAGTTTTATTAGTAGGTTAAAGGATGCTTACATATACTGCATAACGTTTGTTAGTTTTATTAGTGGGGTGAAGTTTTATATATGTGTTGAATAAAAACTTGGGACAAGTATCTGGTTACATAATATATAGGAGAAGTCTGCAGGGAAGTAACTTTAAAAGGAAGAGGGCTATCCAGTTATCACCTATGACTGATACTTGGAGCTACCCTAGCTGGAGGGAGAAGATCAACGACTTGGCAATGGTAGCTATTCGGTTGGATTTTAATATCAAATAACACTGTTTTTGGTGTGGGGGTGCAAAAAAGTTCCATCCTGTAGTGTCTGTGCAGTTTTGTTAGTCGTTATGCCTGACTGCACCTTTGAGTGGAATGTCAGTCTTGTTTAAATGGAGTTGTTTACTTAGTGAGTTATGCATAAGTGCACTTTCAAGTGGGGTGTAACGGCAAATTGAAGTGGTTGTAATCTGTTATGGTAGTGAGCCCCTGAATTAGTTTGAATGGGGGCTGGCTAGTACTTGGAAATCTGCAGTTAGTATTATAACCACGAATTAATAGGTTAATGGATTAATAGACATGATTTATGGAGTTATATTAAAAGTTGTTAACACCTTTGAATTGTGATCTATCAGCAGGTGTCGGTGGACTACGCTTTTCGGGTAACCATTGTTTCTAAAGACACTGAATAGGTATTTGTCCTTGGCTTTGCGTAGGTTTGAACCTCAGATCCATAGTTTCACTGCCAGGTACACTGACATGTAGACTAGTGAAAGAACTACAACACCTAGCAGATGGTTCAAGCCACTTCATCCACTCTGCCCAAGAATTCCTCAACATCATCAAGGACACCAGAATAGATGAGGACTAGATCATGGTCTCCTTTGATGTGACTGCTCTGTTTACCTCCATAAACATTGCATTAGCTAAAGAAACACCGGCCTCCCTACTACAGAGACCAGGGATACAGACACCCGACGACATCAACACCATAGGCAGAAATGGTACCCTCAAATCACTGGATCTGTGCAACACAAACTACTTCACCTTGAACAGCAAGATATATGGATAAACCAATGGAACACCCATGGGATCACCAATATCAGGATTAATAGTGGAAGCTGTCATGCAAAGACTGGAATGGACAGCCCTTTCCACCGTCCACCCAAAACTATGGATCCGCTATGTGGATGACACCTATGTCATTATCAAATGCTCTAAACTGGAGGAACCCATCTACTTATAAACAACATCCGCAGTGGCATAAAATTCACCAGGGGAGAGGAGAACAACAACAGACTTCCCTTCCTGGACATAATGGTAGAATGTATGGCCAAAGGTGACCTCCAGACCAGTGTACATAGGAAGGCCACCCATGTGGATCAGGTACTTAACTACAACAGCAATCATCCCAATACCCACAAATGGAAATGCATGAAAATACTGTTCAAGCAAGCCGCAACACACTGCTGCAAACTGGAGCTATGCAAAGCTGAGGACGAATACCTATATGTTATCTTTAGAAACAACGGGTACCCGAAGAGCGTAGTCTGTCGATAGCTACACAACAGACCCTAACAAGAAGACACAACACGTCCAGAGACACTAGTCACCGTACCATACGTTAAGGACATACCTGAAATGACCACTAGATTACTCCGCCGCCTAGGAAACATGGTAGCCCACAAACCGACAGCTACACTCTCACAGCTACTGATAAGAATAAAGGATCCGACAACCACAATTAACAGAACCAATGTTATTTACAAGATACCATGCAAAGACTGGCAGAAACATTACATTGGGCAAACCAGAAGGAACCTAGCCATCAGGATTCACAAACACCAACTAGCTACCAAATGACATAACCAGCTATCACTCATTTCAATACACATGGACGAAGAGGGATACCAATCAGACAGTCAATGTCGCCATCCTAGAACAATCAGATATACACATGAGAATTCCTGGAGGCCTGGCACTCAAGCTGGAACTCTATTAACAAACATGCAGAGCTGGGCCCCATATACCACCCACTAAGATACAAATCCAGAAGTGATGCCACCCACCCCAACAAACCAAGACACACAAATAGTAATCAGGACAGAACACCACTGGAAGTGCACTGATGATATTACCTAGCATGGCAACAAAAAGTTTACGAACAAACTTACTAGCTCAGTGAGCAAGTCAACAACTGCCTCAACAACCCAAGCTACAAATCTTCTCAAAAACCTTGAGGTGAAAGTATAATGCGGTGCCGAGAACAACGCGTACGTACGGTCTATCCATGGTCCTGTATGTATGTGTGTGACTGTAGCATGCGCCTACATAAAAAAAATTGGCTGAGTGATAGGAAGCAGAAAGTAATGATCAATGTATATATTTTGGGCAGGAAAAGGTTTTGTGGTGATGTTCCTCAGGGTCAGTATTGAGATCCTATCTTTTCCTGATCTGTTATTGATGTGATCTCGGTGTGTAGGGGACAGATTCAAAGTTTGCACGACGAGATGAAACTTAAGGAGAATTGTAAACTGAAGAGGGCAGTGTGGAATTCCCAAGAAAAAAGGAGATTGACAAGCTGGGGAAGTGGGCGGGTAGATGAAGTTCAAAGAACGTAGAAGAACAAAAAGTATTGCACAGGTTCAGGCCTCATGGCCTGCCAAGATAGCGCCAATATATGCTGCCTTTCTGAACTAAAGACCTATTGCCTCTATGCTGTCTGTATGCCTGTATTCCCTTCCTATTCCTATTCCTATCTGTCAAGATGCCTCTTAAAATGCTGCCACTGTATCTGTCCAGCATCTCCTCTGGCAGAACATTCCAAGCACTTACCCATCTACTGTGCTTAAAAAAAAAAAAAAAAGACTTGCCCCTCATATCTCTTTTAAACTTCCCCCATTTACGTTAAGTCTGTGTCTCCTAATAGTTTACTTTTCTAGCCTGGGAAAAATACTTTGACTGTTCGTTCTGCCTGTGCCTTGCATAGTTTTGTAAACTTGTGTCAGGTGGCCTCTCATGCTCCAGTGATCATATAAGAACAAACCAAGTCTGACCAACCTCTTCTCGCACGTAACATCCTCCGAACCAAACAACATCCTAGTAAACCGTTTCTGTACCCTCTCCGAAGCCTCCATGTCCTGTGGTGGTGGTGACTAGAACTGAATGCAGTACGCCAAATGTGGCTTAAGTACAGTTCTATACAGCTGCAACATGACATGCCAATTTGTATAATCTGTACCCCAACCAGTGAAGGCAAGCATGCCATATGGAGTGAGTAGGAACTGCCGATGCTGGAGTCTGAGATAACAAGATGTAGATCTGGATGAACACAACAGGCCAGGCAGCATCAGAGGGGCAGGAAAGCTGACATTTCGGGTCTGGGCCCTTCAGAAAATGAAACCTTTCTGAACAAGGGCCGAGACCCGAAACATCAGCTTTTTTTGCTCCTCTGCTGCCTGACCTACTGTGTTCATCCAGCTGTACACCTTGTTATCTTAAGCATACCATATGCCTTCTTGACTACCTTATCCAGTTGCGAACTGTGAACGTGTACACCTAGACCCCTCTGTATGCTGATGCGATTAAGAATTCTGTCATTAACTGTATTCTCTCCTCCTGCATTAGATCTTCTAAACTGCATCATCTCATTTGTCCGGATTCAACTCCCGTCTGCCATTCACAGCCTTTCTATATCCTGTTGTAACCCTGGCAATCCTCTTCACTGCCTACAGCTGCCCCAGTCTTTCTGTTGCCCACAAACCTATGAATCAAGCCACCTACATTCTCCTCCAAGTCATTTTTCTATGTTCCAAAAAAACAAGGAGTCCAGCACTGATCCCTGTGGAGCATCACTGGTCACAGATCTCCAGCCTGAAAATTATCCTTCCATCACTACTGTCTTCTCTGGCTGGGCCAGTTATATAGCCATCTCACCAGCGCAGAGCATCACATTTGACTTCACCTTTTTGTATCAGACTGCCAAGAGTGACCTTGTCAATGGCCTTGCTAAAGTCCACATGGACAACATCTACCACCCTGCTTTCACCAATCATTTTTGTCACTTCCTCAAAAAACTGAATCGAGTTTGTAAAGCACGACTTTCTGTGTACAAAGCCATTCTGCTCATCACTAATATGTCCATATTTTTCCAAATGTGAGAAAATCCTACCTCTAATAATCTTCTACAGCAATTTGCCTACCACTGACCGGAACAGTACAGGCTCACTGGCCTGTAATTTCCCAGATTATTCCTGTTGCCGTTCTTGAAGGAGCAACGTTGGCTATTCTCCAGACGTCTGAGACTTCTCCTGTGACTAAAGAGTACACAGTACATAGAACGTAGAACATTACAGCGCAGTACAGGCCCTTCAGCTCTCGATGTTGCACCGACCTGTGAAACCAATCTGAAGCCTATCTAACCTACACTATTCCATTATCATCCATATGTTTATCCAATGACCATTTTAAATGCCCTTAAAGTTGGCAAGTCTACAACTGCTGCAGGCAAGGCATTCCATGCCCTTACTACTCTGAGTAAAGAATCTACCTCTGACATCTGTCCTATATCTATCACCCCTCGATTTTAAAGCTATGTCCCCTCGTGCTAGCCGTCACCATCCGAGGAAAAAGGCTCCCACAGTCCACCGTATCCAGTCCTCTGATCATCTTGTATATCTCTATTAAGTCACCTCTTAACCTTCTTCCCTCTAACGAAAACAGCCTCCAGTCCCTCAGCCTTTCCTCATAAAACCTTCCCTCCATACCAGGCAACATCCTGGTAAATCTCCTCTGCACCCTTTCCAATGCTTCCACATCCTTCCTATAACGCAGCAACCAGAACTGTACGCAATACTCCAAGTGCGGCCGCTCCAGAGTTTTGTACAGCTGCAACATGACCTCACGGCTCCGAAACTCAATCCCTCTACCAATAAAACCTAACACACCGTATGCCTTCTTAACAACCCTATCAACCTGGGTGGCAACTTTCAGGGATCTATGCACATGGACACCGAGCTCTCTCTGCTCGTCCACACTACCAAGAATCTTACCATTAGCTCTGTACTCTGTATTCCTGTTACTCCTTCCAAAGTGAATCATCTCACACTTTTCCTCATGAAACTCCATTTGCCACCTCTCAGCCCAGCTCTGCAGCTTATCTATGTCCCTCTGTAACCTGCAACATCCTTCCGCACTATCCACAACTCCATCAACTTTAGTGTCATCCGCAAATTTACTAACCCATCCTTCTACGCCCTCATCCAGGTCATTTATGAAAATGACAAACAGGAGTGGCCCCAAAACAGATCCTTGCGGTACACGACTAGTAACTGAACTCCAGGATGAACATTTCCCATCAACCACCACCCTCTGTCGTCTTACAGCTAGCCAATTTCTGATCCAAACTGCTAAATCACCCTCAGTCCCATGCCTCTGAATTTTCTGCAATAGCTTACCGTGAGGAACCTTATCAAACGCTTTACTGAAATCCATATACACCACATCAACGACCTTACCCTCATCCACCAGTTTAATCACCTTCTCAAAGAACTCAATAAGGTTTGTGAGGCACGGCCTACCCTTCACAAAACCGTGTTGACTATCCCTAATCAAATTATTCTTTTCTAGATGATTATAAATCCTATCTCTTCTAATCCTTTCCAACACTTTACCCACAACTGAAGTAAGGCTCACTGGTCTATAATTACCAGGGTTGTCTCTACTCCCCTTCTTGAGCAAGGGGACAACACTTGCTATCGTCCAGTCTTCTGGCAGTATTCCTATAGACAATGACGACATAAAGATCAAAGCCAAAGGCTCTGCAATCTCCTCCCTAGCTTCCCAGAGAATCCTAGGATAGATCCCATCCGTCCCAGGGGACTTATCTATTCTCACACTTTCCAGAATTGCTAACACCTCCTCCTTATGAACCTCAATCCCGTCTAGTCTAATAGCCTTTGTACAAGGCACCACCAATGTCCTCACCGGCCCCTCTCAGTATTCTGGGATAGATCCCATCAGGTCCTGGGGACTTGGTTACCTTCAAGTTTTTCAAAATACACCAACATCACCAATCTTTTTATATTGATATGCAGTAGAATATCAGCACAACCCTCTCGAGACTCATGCACGTTCTCCTTTTGTGAATACCCACTTCCTTTGGCTCCACACACAAACTCCCTCCTTTGTCCTTGAGTAGACCAACCTTTTCCCTATCTACTGTCTTCCTCCTAATATGTGTAAAGCTTTTGGGATTTTCCTTAATCCTGTTTACCAAAAACATTTCATGGTCCCTTTTAGCCCTCCTAATTCCTTGTTTGAGTTATTTCCTGCTGTCAGTGTATTCTTTGAGGGCACTATCTGTCTTCAGTTTCCTTAACTTTACTTATACCACTTTTTTCTGTTTTGAGTTTTGACTCAGCTGTCTATTTCTGTTGTCATCCAAGGTTCCTGAATCTTACCATCCTTATCCTTTGTTTTCACAGGGGATTGCTGGTCCTGAATGCTAATCAACTGTCCTTTTAATGATTTCTACATGCTAGATGTGAATTAACTCTCAAATAGTGACGCCAAACTACGTTTCACAGTTCCTGTCTAATATTGTGGTAGTTAAACCTTCCCCCAGTTTAGTACTTTCACCCGAGGACGACTATTATCCATACCCCTAAGGAACTTAAAACTTGCAGAATTATAGTCACTGTTGCTGAAATGCTTTCTCACTGAAACTTCGATCACCTAGCCAGGTTCATTCCCCAATCCTCAGCCGAATGTGGCTCCTCCCCAGTTGGACAATTTGCATATTGTTTCAAAAATTGTCCTGGATACACACATTGATTTCTACCACACCCCACCCTGCAGTACAATCCTGTTTAAAGTGATTGTACGCTTCATATTCCTGAACTATACCCATATGGCCTTGCTGGATGATGGCTCCCCCCACCCCCCAGGTGTCCTTACTCAGTACAGCTGTGACTTCTCCCTTATCAGTAACAACTCCCCAACCTGTTACATCCCTCTCTATCTCGGCTGAAACACATAAATCCCAGAACATTATGCTGCTAAGTCTCTCTAATAGCTACAACATCATAGTTATAAGTATTAATTCAAGCTCTGTCCATCTGCCTTACCTGTCATTCTCCTCTCGTAAAATAAATACACCACACACTGTCAGTCCTGCCAAGTTCAGTAACCTGTCTTTTATTCCTTCTGGTCTTACTGGCCTTAGTCTCTGACTCCTCCTTGGACATTTTATTTGGTGACCTACTGCTGTAGCTCTGTGTCACTGCCACACCATTTTAAACCCTCCCAGCTGGCACAAGCAAACCTCCCTGCAAGGATATCTGTGTCTCTCCAGTTTAGGTGCCCTGTCCCCTCTGTACAGGTCCCACCTGGCTCCGTAAACATCCCAATGATCCACATACCTGAAGCCCTCCCACCTACACCAGTGCTTTAGCCATATACTGAACTATCTTCCTATTCCTTACCCTCACTGGCATGTGGCACAGCAGCTAATCCCAAGATTACAATTCTAGAGGCCGTGCTTTTCAACCTCCTATCTAACTCACTAAACTCCCTTTGCAGGGTCTCATCTCTCTCTCGCTCCCTCGCGCTCTCTGTCATCGATACCAATGCATACTGGCTGCTCTGCCGCCTCCTTCAGTATATCTTGTTCCCACTCAGAGGCATACTTGACCCTGACAAGGGGCGGGAGTACACTAGCCTGAAGTTTTGAGTGTGGTCACAGAAACACCTATTTGAGCAATATTTGACAATAAGAGTCCCCTGTCACTTTCCTTTGTCTACCCTTTGATCCTGTCTGCTATATATCAGTGCCAGTTGTGGTCCCACTGATTTGGCTGCTTCCGCTAAGAGGCCACCTTTTTCTCTGCCAATAATATCCAAAACGGTATTTCTGTTTGACAGGAGAACGGCAACAGGAGACTCCTGCACTGTCTGTCCACGTTTAATTGTCTTTCTGTTGGTTACAACTGCCTCACAGTGTTAGGGACCCAAGTTCAATTCCAGCCTTTGGTGATTGTGTGGAGTTTGCAGTTTCTCTCCATGTCTGTGTGGGTTTCTGCCAGGTGCTCTGGTTTTCTCCCCTTGTCCAAAAGTGTGCAGGTTAGAGGCATTGCTCATTCTAAAACTGCCCTGTAGTAATCCGATATGCGCAGACAAGGTGGATTAGCCATGGTAAATGTGGGTTTACAGGGATGGGGTGGGTCTGGGTGGGATGCCTTTTGTAGGGTCGGTGCAGACCTAATATGCCAAATAACCTCTCTCTGCCCTGTAGGGATTCTATGATTCTACGGTCACCCAGCCCTTCTCTGTCTGTGTAGCTCTTAGTGATTGTGTGACCAGCTTGCTAAATGTACTGTCTCCATAGTGAGTCCATCTGCAGCTGTAGGCATTCCATATGGCAAATCAAGAGCTGCAGCTGAACACACTTATTGCATATGTAGTCACCATGGATACAGGAGGTGTCCCTGATTTCCCACGTATTACCGGGGTTAAGTTCCCTTCCTATTGTGAGTCTTATCAACTAAATCAACCTTATCAATTGTAAATCATAATCTAGGAGCTGATTGCACACCTTACCCACTAGTCACCAAACTCTCTTCTCTCACTCCCACTCTCTATTCCTAGCAGACTACTACTACCAAATGTACTTTATCATTCTCCAAACACTACTCACTCGGTCTTTAAACCTGGTTTCTGAGCAGCTAAGCCTGTATCATTTTTGAGTTATGATGTCACCTCTGGAGGTGTGCTCCTAGGTTCAGTTCTATGTTGCTGCTGTTCACCCCCAGGTTTGCTGTCCTTTGCTCTGTTGCTGCTGCTGTCCTGCTCGAACTGACCTCATTCTGGACCCTGCTGCTCAGGTATTTGTCCTGCTGCTGCTGTTTACACACAGGTTCATTCTCCTTCACTCTGCTGCTACTTGGACTGATGTGGATAAATGAGGAATGACGCATTTTGTTAGGAAGGACGTTGAAAGACATTAATAGACAGTATGGGTACAATTCTAACGGTGTAGAGGAGTGGGAGGACCCGGAAGCCATAACAGTTGTGATTTTCAATTCTGTGGCTATATTAAGCTACTTTTAGTCAGTTATGGATGTATGCTACTGCATCTCTTTGCTCGTTTATCCCATTTGCACTGTTTGTTTCCAGGTGGAATTCTACCTCCTTATTCCTCCGAACGCCTCACATTTTATTCAAATCTGTTTTCCAGTTCCAAGCTCATTTATATAGAGGGTCACCTTTCTTTAAGGCCTGTGGTCCCACCTGTATCTAGTTTCTCATCTGAAATTAGATTTTCCCTGACCCATCCAGCCTCACTTTCTGAGCTAGTAGGAACTGCAGATGCTGGAGAATCTGAGATAGCGAGATGTAGAGCTGGATGAACACAGCAGGCGAAGCAGCATCAGTGGGGCAGGAACCCTTCTTCTAAGCCTGAAACGTCAGCCTTCCTGCCCCTCTGCTGCTTGGCCTGCTGTGTTCATCCAGCTCTACACCTCGCTATCTCAGCCTCCCTTTCTGCTGCCTTTTATTCCTATTTGCATATGCCTGATGAAAAACGGGTTCACTTTTCAGTGTACCTTTACGAAAATTGGAGGAGTGCGCAGAAGGGCATTGCGAGGAGCAATACAAGGTTTATATCTGGATGTGGTCCCTTGGGTTATACTGTTGTATAGTTAGATGCTGGGAAATTCACTAATAAATGCTCGATGTCCAGTGTTTGCAGGAGTGGCTAGCATTGCTGTATGAGAGAAAGTCTGAGTCAAAATACAAAACTTAAAAAGAGTGAGGAAAGAAAAAAATTAGCATAATTCTTGAGGTTTTTGGGAGTAGTTTTAAAATATTTAACTTTCAGATACAAAAATATGTAATTTTCTTTAATTTATGCATTTGCTGGAGGAAACATGGAAACCTGTTGCTTCTTGATACATAATTCAGCAGATATGATATTTTATAAATGCAAAATCTTTCCCCCAGTGCAATTTCTGTTTACTAATATGAATGAATGTGTGTTTAAAATAAAATCAAATTACATTATACTAACGGGTGGCTCAGTGGTTAGCACTGCTGCCTCACAGTGCGAGGGATCTGGGTTCGATTCCACCCTCAGGGTGACTGTCTGTGTGGAGTTTGCATAATCTCCCCATGTCTGCGTGGATTTCCTCCTGGTGCTCTGGTTTCCTTCCACAGTCCAAAGGTGTCTGAACTAGGTGGATTGGCCATGCTAACTTGCCCATAGTGTTCAGGGATGTGTAGATTAGGTGGGTTATAGGGGGATACGTCTGGGTGGGATGCTCTGAGGGTCGGTGTGGACTTGTTGGGCTGAAGGGCCTGTTTCCACACTGTAGGGCTTCTATGATTGAAAATGTGGAAATCTTAGGATCAGGCTTTTGGAATCTTGACCCAGTATAGCTGGAAACATTAATATCCAGGTTGGTGCTTTCTTTATTTATAAGTACCCAGAAACAAAAGCCCAACTGTGGTGGGGGTGGTGGAAACTGTGGAATTAAAGGTAGTACCTACAGAAAATCTTTTAAATGAATAACAGATTACAAGGTAATCTAATGCAGACATTTAAAATGATAGCATTGGCATAGATAGTTGTGCATATGTAAATTTATGATTCATGGGCTTAAGTATATCATTTTTAGTTTTAGGAATTGAAGTATAACTAGAAAATGGAAGTCTCTTACACTTAAAAGGTTGGCGTCATGTTTGTTTAGTAAAATCAGAATAAAAGAGCAAAATACAATCGATGCTGGAAGTCTGAAATGAAAGTGGAAAATAGTGGAGAAACTCAGTAGGTATGGCATCATCTGTAGAGAGAGAATTAGATGGTCATTATGCTCAGAGCAAAAGTCAAAGTGTACTGCTACAGTGATAAAGGAAAGACTGAGAGAGAGATGTAAAATGGGTATAAACAATAAGTATGGAAAGGAGAAAATAGGTTTGCACTGCTGAGGTCAAAGCCAACAAAGTATAAGCAAGACATTAAGCAAAAATACCGAAAGAACTGTTGATGCTGGAAATCGGAAGAGGAATGGTCTAAAGTCACTGGACCCGAAACGTTCATAGTGATTTCTCCACAGAAGCTGCCAGACCTGCTGAATTTTTCCAGCAATTTGTTTTTGTTACAAGCAAGACACTGTTTGGGAGACTGTAATCAAAATAGAGGACAGTGGTCGTATTGTGCCTAAGTTGTTAAATTTAGTATTGAGTCCAAGAGACTGAAAAGTGCCTAAGTTGGAAATCAGTATCAGTGCAAGCTGGAGGAACAAGACCTAATTTTCAGTTGAGGTACCTTACAGCCTCTAAGAATCAATATTGAGTTAAACAACATGAAAGCATGACTTTTGTCCTCCATTCCAATTACAACCACCACCACTCTCTTCCATCCATCCTGGCTGAATTAAATTGAATTAGCATTATTGTCACATGTACTCAAATGAGTACAGTGGTAAGTTTATATGTTGCCATTAACAGCGACATTTTAGGTACAAAGGTACCTAGGTACAGCTGCTTCAAGTACCTATTAGAAAAATAGATAAATAAAATGTCCAGCATTCCAGAAATGAAAGTTCAGAACGGTGGTCTTCCACCCAGATCATGCTGGCACCTGGACTCTTGTCCACACAGGGGCTCGGCTGCAGATCGTGCCAGGCTTCACCTTGAGGATCTTGAGGCTGGGAGCTTGTTCTGGTAACGCCTCAAGGCACACTGAGGCAAGGTCAAGCCCAGAGACTGCCACGCGTGGAGGCTGCAATGGGGGTACTGCCACGAGGCCACTCTGTCAAGCTTGAAAGCTGCTACATCATGCCGTGAGGCCGCTATGTCAGGCCAGCAGGCTTCTCCTTGTCACATCTGTGCTGAGTCTGGGAATTGTCGGGGGCCCAGAGACAAAAAGAATAAAAACACAAACGGGGAGAAAAAGAGAAGGAAAAGGAGAAGAGCGAGTGGAGTGGTCGAGCTCCAGCAGAAGCACCCTACTCTGCCAGCATCTTGGATCTTCTGTGTCTTGTTCATGCCTTGCTGACTCTGCCTACCCATTTTCTACTTTCCACATCTATTGTTTATATCGGTTTCCAAAATTCCTAACATTTGGTACATGTTTAATTAGAAGATAGTGGAAAAAAAGCAAGTTTAACTCCTTTAGTCAATAAAACAGAGAGCCAGAAGGCAGGAAACTACAGGTCAGTTAGCTTTATATATGCTATCAGAAAAATACCAGAAGCTATAGCTGAAGATGTTAAAGCAGGACGCTTAGGAAAAAAATTGACCTAACCAGGCAGAGTCAACATGCTTTAGTAAAACAAGAAATCATGCTTAGCTAATTTATCGGAGTTCTTTGAAACATTAATATAAATGAAGGAAAATTGGTGGATGTACCGTACTTTGCTTTCCAGAAAGCATTTGATAAGTTACCACATCAAAGCTTATTGCATAAAATAAAAGTTCATGGTGTAGAGACATGTTGGCATGGATGAGATAACTAATAAGAAACTGAGTAGCCAAAAGTAGGTCATTTTCTAATTGGAAGGACATTGAATGGTGTGCCAGAGAGAATAGTGCTGTGGCATCAACTTTTTGCAATTTATAGGAATGACTTGGATAAAGGGATGGAAGGATAGTTGCTAAATTTGCTGATGACACAAACAGGAATGTAAGCTATAAAGACTGCAAAGGGATATAGATAGCTTAGGTCATACACAAAAATTTGGCAACTGGAGTATAATGTGGGAAAACATGAAATTATCAATTTTGGCTGCAAGAAATAAAAAAGCAAGTTCTGGAAAGAATGAAGGATGCAGAACTGTGAGGCTTTAAACCAGTTTGGCAGGGGGACGGGAACTGGAGCTACAGATCAGAGGATGGGGTAGCCAGTGTACAGACAGACTCACCACTTGCTCTGTCTATGAGGAAGGATAATCAGTTGATAAGGCAAAGTGGCAGTCAGTGCGATGGGTTGAGGTGTGTCTACTTCAATGCAAGAAGTGTCAGGAATAAGGGGGATGAATTTCGAGCATGGATCAGTACTTGGAATTACAGTGTTGTGGCCATTACGGAGACTTGGATAACACGGGGCAGGAATGGTTGTTGGACGTTCCGGGGTATAGATATTTCAAAAGAAATAGGGAGGTAAAAGAGGTGGGGGAGTGGCATTGCTATTCAGGGATGGTATCACAGCTGCAGAAAGGGAGGTCGTGGAGGAGGGTTTCTCCACTGAATCAGTATGGGTGGAAGTCAGAAACAGGAAAGGAGCAGTCACTTTATTGGGAGTTTTCTATAGACTCCCCAATAGCAACAGAGACACTGAGGAACAGATTGGGAGGCAGATTTTGGAAAGGTGCAGAAGTAATAGGGTTGTTGTCATGGGTGACTTCAACTTCCCTAATATCGACCGGAACCTCCTAAGTGCAAATAGTTTGGATGGAGCAGATTTTGTCAGGTGTGTCCAGGAAGGATTTCTGACTCAATATGTAGATAGGCCAACTAGAGGGGAGGCCATATTGGATTTGGTGCTTGGCAACAAACCAGGCCAGATGTCAGATCTCTCGGTGGGAGAGCATTTTGGTGATAGCGATCACAACTCCCTGACCTTTACTGTAGTCATGGAGAGGGATAGGAGCAGACGGAATGGGAAAGTATTTAATTGGGTAAGGGGGAATTACAGTGCTATTAAACAAGAACTATGGAGCACCAATTGGGATCAGATGTTCTCAGGGAAATGCACGACAGAAATGTGGAGGTTGTTGAGGGAGCAGTTGCTACAGTTACTGAATAGGCTTGCCCACTGAGGCGAGGAAAGGATGGTAAGGTGAAGGAACCTTGGATGACAAGACATGTGGAACACCTCGTCAAGAGGAAGAAGGAAGCTTAGTTAAGGTTGAGGATGCAAGGATCGGGCAGGGCTCTAGAGGTCTACAAGGTAGCCAGGAAGGAATTGAAGAATGGACTTAGGAGAGCTAGAAGAGAGTATGAGAAAACCTTGGTGCGTAGAATCAAGGAAAACCCCAAGGCTCTCTACAGTTAGGTGAGGAACAAGAGAATGGCCAGCGAGAGGGTAGGTCCAATCAGTGATAGTGGAGGGAACTTGTGCGCAGAATCCGAGGAGTTGGGGGAGGTCCTTAATGAATACTTTGCTTCAGTAAACACCAGTGAGAAGGACCTCACTGACCTTGACATTTGTGAGGATAACTTACGGAAAACCTTGGAGGAGGTGAGGGCAACAGAGCTGTCGAGACAGAAAGGTCCGTGCCTGTGATCAAAATAGCTTTCAGCGCTGCTGCCGGTGGTGCAAAGAGGGTTTGGGAATGTGATGCTGATTAGGATTGGATGTTTTAGTGGGTGAATTTCAGGACTGCAGTTAAATAAAGATGGAAAGAAGAAAAGTTTAAACGTGTGAATGAAAATATGCTATTTAAGATGTTGATGGACAGTAACAAGAACAGATGGGCTAATGGGACTTGGTATGGGATAAGCTATATATAGCAGTCATGAATGAGGTAAAATTTGGACAGCTTTGGAAGATAGGCATCTTGCAAGAAATGTTGACAACCAGGAAAGCATTGAAACAGTTGAGTTAGGAGGTGGCAGTCTACAAAGGATGTAGGGAGGTAAAATGATTAGGCAAAAATCTGACAAATGGAGTACAATGTAGGAAGGAATAAAATTGTCAATTTTGGCGCAAAGAATAAAAAAAAAAGGTTATTATCTCAATGATGGGAGGTTGTAGGGTTCTCAAATGCAGACAGATTGGAGTGTTTGAATGCATGAATTGTAGAAGGCTAATATGCAGGTACAACAAGGAAAGCTAATAGAATGATTTTTATTGTGAGGGGAATTGAATGCAAGAGAAGGGAGCTTATTCAATAAACAGAGCTTGGTGAGTACTACATATAGTACTGATCACTACTTACGGAAGGGTGTTAATTCGTTGGAAGCAGCTCAGAGAAAATTTACTAGACTAATTCCTGGAACGAGTGGATTGCATGGTGAAGAAAGGGTATAGGTCTAACTTCTGGAGTTTTAGAAGATGAAGTTGAAAGATAAATTCCTGAGGGGACTTGACTGGGTAGATGTGGAAAGGATGTTCCCTCTTGTGGGAAAATCTAGAAGTAGGGGATCATTGTTTAAAAGCAAAGGGTTGCCCATTTAAGGCAGGTGAGGAACCCTTTTTTGTGCTGAGCATTGTCTCTTTTTGGAATTCCCTTCAGCAAAATGCAGTGGATGCAGTATCTTTAAATTATTTAAAGACAGATAAGGGATAGATTCTTGGTTATCAAGAGGATGAAAGATTTATCAGGGATATGCAGGATTGGAGAGTTAAGGATAAAATCAGATAGATCATATGAAATCCAGGGGGAGCTAGCCGATTGAATACAAAATTGGCTTGAAAGTGGGAGGCAGAGGGTGGTGGTAGAGGGTGGTTTTTCAGACTGGAGGTCTGTGATCTCGACGATTGGTACTGAGGCCACTGCTTTTCATCATTTATATAAATGATTTGGATGTGAATATGGGGGGAATGGCTATAAGTTTACAGATGATACCAAAATTGGCGGTATAGTGGACACTAAAGATGGTTATGTAAGAGTACAACAGAACCTTGATTAAATGGGCTGATGAACCAAAGAGTGGCAGATGGCATTTAATTTAGATAAATGTGAGGTATTGTATTTTGGGGAGGCAAACCAGGGCAGGCCTTCGACAATTAATAGTAGGGCCCTGGGGAGTGTTGCCAAACACAGAGACCAAGGGATGCAGGTGCAAAGTTCCTTGAAAGTGGAGTCACAGGTATGAGAGAGGTGAAGAAGGCACACGTGCCTTCGTTGGTCAGTGCATTGAGTATAAGAGTTGGGACGTCATGTTGTGGCTGGACGGGACATTGGTGAGGCCACTTTTAGAATGTTGCATTAAATTCTGGTCTCCCTGTTATTGGGAAAAATGTTATTAAACTTAAAAGGGTTCAGAAAAGATATATAACGATGTTATTGCGTTTGGAAAGCTTGGGAATGCTGAATGAGCAGGGCTGTTTCCCCCGGAGGGTTGGAGACTAGAGATTATAAAAATAGTGAGGGGCATGGAGAGGGTGAATAGCCAACGTCTTTTTCCCAGGGTTGGGGAGTCCAAAGCTAGGCAGCATGCAGGGGGTGGTGCATGTATGGAATGAATTGTCAAGAGAAGTTCATGGAGGTGTGTACAGTTATAACTTTTAAAAGGCAGAGATAACAAGGTATAGAGCTGGGCGAACAGAACAGGCCAAGCAGCATCATAGGAGCAGGAAAGCTTGACGTTTCGGGCC
>JAHRHZ010000111.1:109873-132925 GCA_024137785.1 Ginglymostoma cirratum | reverse complement strand
AGACCCGTCTTCAGAATTCTATTTCTGAAGAAGGGTCTAGGCCCGAAACGTCAGCCTTCCTGCTCCTCTGATGCTACTTGGCCTGCTGTGTTCATCCAGCTGTATACCTTGTAATCCAGAGATGACTCCCTTTTTAGTGCCCTGTTCTTTAATCTACTTCCCAGCTGTCTAAATTCTGCTTGCAGGACCTCATTCTTTTTTTCTCCTATGTCATTGATACCAATATGTTCCATGTTCTAGGTGGAGTTATCATCACTGTTCAGAATGCACTGCAGCCATTTAGTGACACATACTCTCCATATTTCTGGCTGCATTTCTACCCCCTTAAAATTGCAGCTCATGTCCCTGCCCCAACCCAGTTGCCATAGCCATGTTCCTTGCCTTTGGTATCTCCAGATTTTGTTATTCCAGTGCTGAACTGGCTTACCTGCAATCTTGGAACCTTCGATAAACTTAAGTTCATCTAAAACTCTGTTTTACCCATTTATTTGTACAGATTCCAATTCTTTCATTACTGTTTTGCTTGTGGACTTGCATTGGCTCCCGATCCACTAACAGCTTGAATTTGAAGTTCTCATCCTTGAGTTCAAATTTTTCTTTGTTCTCAACCTACATGATCTCTGTGTAACTTCTTATAGTTATCCAAATGTCTGTGACCTCTATTCCTCCAATTCTAGCCTATAGTCCATCCATAACCTGAAACATTGACCAGTGACAGCCTGATAAGTGTATGGACTAGTAATCCAGAACTTAGGCAAATGTTCTGGGGATGTGGGTTCAAATCCCACCGTGGCAGATGGTGACATTTGAATTAAATGAATATGTGGAATTAATGTTATCTTTATGGCAATCATATAACTGCTGTTGATTGTAAAAGGACCGTTTAGTTTACTCATGTCCTTGAGGGAAGTCTGTTATCTTGCATAGTCTACCTTTCATGTGACTTCAGAGCCATAGAATTGCAGTTGACCTTTGGAGATGGAGTCGCAAATACTGGTGTGGCCTGCAACACCCACATGCCATGAATGAGTTTAAAAAAAAATTCTCTGAAATGACATTGATTAACATCTTCTCTTACCTACTCTTTTTAAAACACGCCTGAAAACCTGTGATGATAGGGTGCAAGAAGATGGGATTAGAAAGGGCATCTAGTCTCTTTGGGTCAGCATGGACAAGATGGACCAATGGCCTCCTTCCATGTTGTGTCATTTCTGCTTTTCTATGACAACGCCAAGGTGAAATGCATTGGAAGCCAGACCCACATTTTGTTATTCCAAATAATAAGTTATGGTTAGGCTTCCGAAGAAGGGTTACTAGGACCTGAAACATTAACTCTGCTTTCTCTGCACAGATGCTGCCAGACCTGAGTTTTTCTGGTAATTTCTGATTTCCTGCATCTGCATTTTTTTTTTTATTATGGTTGGCAGTGCTGCCTCACAGCTCTAGGGACCCGGGTTCCATTCTAGCCTGTCTGTGTGGAGTTTGCATGTTCTCCCAGTGTCTGCATAGGTTTTCTGGGGTGATCCAGTTTCATTCTGCACTCCAAAGATGTGCAGGTTAGGTTGATTGGTCATGTTAAAATTTGCCCTGTAGTGTCCAGGAATGTGTAGGTTAGGAGGGTTAGCCATGATATAAACCCCATATGATGTTATGGAGATGGAGTGGGCAGTGTTGGATGTTCTTTGGAGGGCCATTGAAGTATCATTGGGCCGAATGGCCCCTCTCTGCACTGTGGGGGATTCTATGATAATCGTTTCCTTAATTTTTACTGACAGGTATGTAACATTAACAGGTTCATGCCATTCATCCTCAAGCCTATTCCACATCCATTTGGACCTTGGCTGATCTGATTCTTAACCTGATTCCTGATCTGATTCAAAGTACCCATTTTGTTTCCACGACTCTTAATACTCTTGCCAACAAAAATCTATCAATTTTTGATCAACATTTTTTGGAGAAAGGAATTCTAGATTCTTAGTATGCTCGGTTTGATGAAGATATTTCTGTCATCACTCTGAATCATCTAGCTTTAGTGATAAGGTTCTATCCCCTTGTTCAAGATTTCCCCTCGCAGAGGAATTGGTTCTCCCAATCCTATCCATCAAAAATGTTTTCTAATCATGAGCATTGCATATTAAGTCTCCTAATCTGTGCAAGGTGAATAAAGCCAGCTTCCCAAAGAACCTGACGTACTTCCTGGCATCACCACTGACATGCCTAACTCTAATTTTAAAACAACTTCCTTCTTGTTCTGAGCCCAACCTAATTAAATGCTTTCACTTCATCTATGTTTGAATTTGTTTATCAAATTAAGCATCTAATTGCAGTGTTCAATCTTCTGTATTTAAAAAAAAAACTAGCTAATTATGATACTGCAGATGGAAATCTGAAAGTTTGGAAGAAATGCTAGAAATACTCAACAGCTCATGCAGCATCTGTGGAGAAACTGAGTTAATGTTTCAGGTTGATGATATTTGATGAAGTTCTTTCATCAACCTATCTCTTGTAATTTAATTCTTTAATCTCTCGCATTTTAAACCAAAAGCACAAAGTAGTAAGGAAGAGTCGATTCTGCTAATTGATGAAGTAGCATGAGAGGTGATGAATGTGGAGCATAAACACTGGGACAGTCCTGTTGGGGTAATGGGCCTGTTTCCATGCTGGAAATCCCATTCCTCGCTTTGACCTATTTTATTGTTTGCCTTTGCCTTTGAATTGATTTTTGCCTTTGAATGTGACCTTGTGAACCATCGTAGGTTTTTTTTAATATATTTTAAGATACTCTGTAATGCAAAATAAGGTAACACACTGTGGAGCTGGAGGAACACAGCAGGCCAGGCAGCACCAGAGGAACAGGAAAGCTGACGTTTCGGGTCGGGCCTCTTCTCCACAAAATATTTCTGTTCCTCTGATGCTGCCTGCCCTGCTATGTTCCTCCAGCTCCTCACTTTGTTATCTCTGACTCCAGCATCTGTAGTTCTTGCTATCTCTGTAATGCAAAATGTTGTGAGTGTAGTTGTATTGTAGGGTGACACAGTGGCTTAGTGGTTAGCACTGCTATTTCACAGAATTTGATTCATTTCCAGCATTGGGTGACTATCTGTGTGAAGTTTGCAGATTCTACCTGTGTCTGGGTTGCTCCAGTTTCCTGTCTCGGTCTGAAGATATTTGGGTGAGGAGGATTGGCAATGCTAAATTGCCCTGTAGTGCCAGGGGTGTGCAGGCCTGTGCAGATTAGCCATGATAAGTGCAAGGTTACAGGGATAGGGTAGTGGGGCTCAGTCTGGGTGGGATGCTCTTCAGAGGGTCAGTGGGCTGAATGGCCTTTTTCCACAGTGTGGGGATTCTATGATTCTATATGTACTCCAGAATAAGGGATGAGAACACTATCAGTTGGAATCGTCTTTTAATGGAACTGTGACAGAGTTTTTCTTATCAAATTGATGGGCATGTAAATTAACAGATTTGGAAATGATGAAGCATTTGAAGATGTCTGATTCATTCAACAACTATGGCTTATGTACTGTACTTTTAACGTATCTGTACATTTTCAGATATTATCAGATTCGTGCAATGATGAAACTGCCTGCCAGAATTCCACACAAGATGGAGACCAGTTTGCTGAATCCAACAGGTAGGAGGAAGAGAAAGAGGCTTGAATATTTAATGACTTGAATTGGTGGGTCAAGAGTTAATGCAGGAGAGAAGGTTTGAGATTGCTGGGATTATTTCTGGGGAAGGTGGTACTTGTACAAGTGGGATTGTCTGCATCTGAACCAGAATGATACCAACATCCTTCTGGGTGCATTTGCTAGTGCTGGTAGGAGGAATTTAAACTAGTTTAGCAGGCGAGGGGACACAGCGTACCATGGTAAACAAACCGAGACACAGGCAGTTCAGATAGGTTTTAAGGGAATAAGGTGAGGGTGGATGGCCTCTACTTTAATGGTAGCAGTATTCTAGACAAAACCAAGGATTTAAGGGTGTGGATTGACATGGAATTGCAAGATTATCATCTCAGAGACATGTAGGGAGGGGCAGGGTTGGCAACTCAACATTCTGGGGTATCAAATTTTCAGACAGGACAGGGAGGGTGTAAAAGAGGAGATGGTATCGCATTACTAAGGAGTCCGTTTCTGCACTAAGGAGGTACAATATCTTGGAAGGGTTTGTGAATAAAGAACAAAGAAGAACAACAAAGAAAATTACAGCACAGGAACAGGCCCTTCGGCCCTCCAAGCCTGCACCAATCGAGATCCTCTGTCTAAACCTGTCATCTATTTTCTAAGGGTCTGTATCCCTTTGCTCCTTGCCCATCCATGTACCTGTCCAGATACATCTTAAAAGACACTAACGTGTCTGCGTCTGCCACCTCCGCTGGCAACGTGTTCCAGGCACCCACCACCCTTACGAAAAGCTTACGAATAAAATGGTGGCAGTCACACTGCTGGGAGTGTGTTATGGGCTCACAAACAGTCAGTGGGGAATTGAAGAGCAGATTGCAGACAATTCTCTGAGGTGTGTCAAAACAATTGCAGAGTAATTATATTAGGGAATTTCAACTTCAACATGAATTGAGATAGTTGAGTTATAAAAGATTTTGGCGGGTGGGTGATAGCAGGTTTCTCGAAATGCATTCGGGATAGCTTTTTATGTCAACTGATAAGAACAGAAGTAGAGCATTTAGCCTGTTTCTCACCTCACTGACATCATGGTTGATTTTGTGGCCTAACTTTGGCCCATATCCCTTAATATCTGTGCTTGACAAAAATGTATCTATCTCTAATTTAACTTAGCAACTGATGCGCAAACAACAGTGAAGGCTGGAAGAGTTCCAAACATCTACCAGGATTTGTGTGTAGAAGTACTTCTTAACATTTCTCCTGAATGGTATGGCCCTAATTCTCAAACTATGGCCCCTAGTTCTAAAATCCCCAAACAGGGGATATAGTTTATCTTTATCTGCCCTGTCTTTTCCTCTAAATATCTTGATGACTTTGATCAAATCACTCCTTAACCTTTCAAATTCTGGAGAAAACAAGGCTAACTTGTATAATCTCTCCTCATAACTTAACCCCTGAAGTCCAGATACATTCTTGTAAACCTACTTCCTTCAAGGACAATATATTCTTCCTAGTTTGTGGTGCCCAGATCTGATCGCAGAACACAGTTTAATCAGGGTTTTGTACAGCTGCAGCATGACCTCTGCATCCTTGTACTCTCGTCCTCTTGGTACAAAGGCCAGTATTCCATTCGCTTTCTTGATTTTTTTGTTTTTTTGCACCAGTTTGTGACATTTTAAAGATCTATGCATCCGAACCCCCAAGTCCCTTTGGACATCTGTTGTATTTAACTTTGTACTATCTAGAAAGTACCCTGATCTATTATTTTCAGTCCAAAATGGATGACCTCTCATTTGCTTGCATTGAATTCCATCTGTCATTGTTTTGCCTATTCACTGAGCCTATCATTATCCCTTTATAATTTTACGCTGTCCTCTGCACTGTCTACAGTGCTGCCTAACTTTGTGTATAGAAGGTCCAACAATGGATAAGGCAGTGTTGGGCCTAATTCTGATGAACAAAGCTGGACAGTTGTTCAATTTGGCCGTGGGAGAACATTTTAGTGACAGCTATGACAAAGCCGTATATTTTGTTTGTTACACAAAAGAGGGAAAATACAATCATCAAAAAAGCTTATCCTCACATTTCCTCCAAACCTTCTGCCCCTTACCTTAAATCTATGCTCCCTGGCCATTAATACCACCATCAAGGAGAATGTTTCTTCCTGTCTACCCTATCTGTGCCCCTCATGATTTTATTCATTTCAAATATGACCTCTTTCAATCTTTTCTACTCAAGGGAAAACAGCTTAAGTCTTTGCAACCCCTCTTCATTACTGAAACTCTGCAGTCCAGCAAACATCCTGGTAAATCTCCACTGCATTTTATCCAGTGCTATGACATCCGTCCTATAATGTGGATTCCAGAAGTGCGCACAATACTGTAACTATGGCTGAACCAACTTTTGTACAATTGCAACATAACCCCCTTGCTCTTGAAATCTCTGCCTTGACTAATAAAGACAGGTATCCTATATGCCCTCTTAGCCACTTTATCAACAATCCTGATAGCTTAACGGACTGGTGTGCATGTACACCAAGGTCTGTCAGATCCTCAGTGCATCCCAGCAACCTACTATTCATCAAGTATTCACCTTGCCTTGTTTTTCTTGCCCAAGTGCATCACCTCTCATTTATCTGGATTGAATTCCATTTGTCACTGATCAGCTCCTCTACCTATCTTATATACATCCTCCTGTAATATACTGCTATCCCCCTCACTACTTACCACCCAACCCAACTTTTATATTATCTGCAAACTTACTGATTAATGCTCGTTCAAGACTAAATCATTTATGTAAAACGGCAAACAGTGAGGGCCACAATATTGAGCCCGTTGGGACCACACTGGGGAGACAGACTTCCAGTCACCCTTCAGTCATCATCCTCTGTTTTCCACCATGCAATCAGTTGTGGATCCAATTTGTCTAACTTCCTTGGATTGCATAGGCTCTTAGCTTTGCTACCAGTCTCCCGTGTGGGACCTCATCAGAAGTCTTGCACATACTCCCAAGTAGACTACATCAAAAGCATTGCCCTTGTCTCCACTCCTGGTCACCTGTAGAAAAACTTAATCGTTGGTCAGATATAAAAACCCGTTAACAAAACCATGCTGCCTGTTCTTGACGAATCACTGCTTCTCCAATGCAGATTAGTCTGACCCTCAGAATTGCTTCCAATAATTTCTCACCACTAAGGTTAGATTGACTGGCATACAGTTTCATTACTTAGCCCTTGCCTCCTACCTGAGGAATGGTTCCAAATTGGCTGTCCACCAGTACCTTTGCTGCGACCAGACAGGAATTGAAAACTTGGAAGTGTCATTGCTATTTCTTTCCTTTCCTCACTGAGCAACCTGGGACATAATTCATCTAGCTGTAGACATTTGTCTACTTTTAAGCCGACCAGACTATTCAGAGCCTCCACTTTGTCTATGCTAATTTCTTTAATTGTATTACAGACCTTCTTCCTGATTTCTATACCCGTAGTGTTCCTCTCACCTGTGAATGCTGGCATACAGTTTAGATTCCTATTTGGTGAAATATGGGAGCAACAAGCCCACAGAGCTGTGGATATCTAGGAATATTCGAGATTGGATAAGAAGGAAAAGAGAGGCTTTTAACAGATGCAATGAGAGAAATCAACAAAGGCCCTACTGGAATATAGAAAGTGCGGGAGGAAGTTGGAGCAATTAAGACAGCAAAGAGGGAGCATGAGAAAACACTGGTGGAAAAGATTAGGGAGAATCCCAAAATATTCTATAAGCATGTCTAGGGGAGGAGAATAATCAGGAAAGGAGTAGGGCACAAGTGGGACAAAGGAAGTAACTGTGCGTGATGTTGAAGGACATAGGACAAAGGAAGATGGAGGTACAAAATTCCAGAAGAAGGACTGAGGTTCTTGAGCAGTTTGATATAGGAAGTGAGGAGGTGCCAGAGATTTTATCAGGATTAGAAGTGGATAAATCCTCAAATTCTCAATGAGCTGTATCCCAGGCTGCTTTGGGTGATGCAGGAGAAAATTACTGACACTCTGAGCCAAGTTTTTAATTTTCTCGCTGGCTGCAAGGAATGTGACAGAAGACTGGAGGGCAGCCAATGTGGTTACACCCTTCAGAAAGGGTGGTAATGATAGACCAGGTTATTGCAGACCAGTCAGTGACAGGTAAGCCGTTGGATAAATTCTGAAGGAGCGTGTTAAATCTCCATTTGGAAAGGCAAAATTTGATCACAGGTAGTCGATGTAGTTTTGTCAGAGGGAGGTCATGCCGAACAAATCTGGTTGAATTTTTCAAGATGGTGACCAGGCGTGGGATTGATTTCAGATATTTCAGCGAACACTTTGACAAGGTCCGCATTGGAAGACTGCTGAAAATGATAAAAGGACATGGGTCCAAGTATAACTGAGCAAGTTGGATCCAAAATTGGTGATTGGAGGCATGTGGCCAGTGCTGGATCCCTTATTGTTCATGATAATACAATAATGTAGAAGAAAACTTGGAAGGAATGATAAGTTTGTGGATGATATGATGATTGGCTAGGTGGTTGACGTTGATGAAGATTTGATATTAGGTTACAGGAGGATAAGGATGGATTGTTGAGAAGGACAGATTAGTGTCAGATGGTTTTTAACCCAGAAAAGTGTGAGGTGATGTACTTTGGAAGAAGTAATGAAACAAGGGAGTACTCAATGAATATCAGGACACTAGGAAACTTAGAGGAACAGAGATATCTTGAGGTGCTTGTCCACAAATCCCTGAAAATGGTAGGGCAGGTAAATGTGGTAGTTAAGAAGGCATATGGGACACTTGGCTTTTTCTGTTGTGATACAGATTATAAGAGCAAAGAGGTTATGTTGGAGCCATACAACGCCACACTATAGGAAGGAAATGATTGCACTGGAGAGGGTGCAGAGGAGATTCACCAGGATGCTGCCTGTGATTGAGTAGTTTAGCTATGGAGAGAGGCTGGATAAGCTTAGGGTATTTTCTTTAGAGTAGAGAAGGCTGAGAGAAGACCTGTTCGAGATGTATAAGATTTTGAGAGGCATGAACCTTTACTTGAAGGGTTGGTAACAGTATGGAAAAGGTGAAAGATAAGATTTAGATGTGATTTAAGGAAAAGCTTTTTCACCCAGTGTAGTGGGAACAAAAACAGAAGTTGCTGGAAAAAGCTCAGCAGGTCTGGCAGAATCTGTGTTTCTTTGTGTGAGAACAGCGAAATTTGAATCAGGGATATGGGGAGGAATATGTTTCTCTCCCAAAGGGAAAGTCTGAAGTACAATCAACATGTAAAAAATGTAAATGTGTGGTAGGAATTTGGAACGCAGTGCCTGGGAGGATAGTTGAGACGAGAAACCTCAAGTTTTAAAAGTATTCACATGAGCACTTGAAATGTCATAGCTTCCAGGGTTGTGGGCCAAGTGCCACAAAATTCAACTAGTGTAGGTTTAGTAGTTTTTGTCGGTGCAGACTCAGTGGGCCAAAGCGCCTTTTCTATACTGTATGATTCTATGAATTGATGCACGGACTGGAAATGAACTGAGACCTGTGCAGATATTTTGATTATGTCCTCCAAGAATAATAACTTTTTGTGAAGTGCATATTTCATTGTGTCTTGGATGTTTTAAAGTGAGGTATTTTCAAATCTGCTTTAGAATAGTGTGCAACTAAAGGACAGTGCAGAAGATCAATTTTTCTTTACAGTTTGTTTGACAAAGTAGAGGGAGAAACTGAGTCCCTGCTTTTCTGTCCTTGAGCAGTGTCATATTAGTGTCTTATTGTTGTAAACTTAGCAATGTTTGTTGTTTAGTGCTATTACTTTCGTATCTATATCATTATTAGATGAATACCTTATTTAAGCTCTCATGGTAAATAACAAAACAGAGAAACTTTAACGAGGAGGAATATGTTTCTCTTCAAATGAGGAAAAATTAGAAGTAGAATCGATATGTGGAAAAAAAGCTTAATTATGGTTACCCATAACTTCGAAGTGGTAAATTGTTTGAATGTTGCACAACCAGTCCTGGCCCCAGACAGTGGCAAGGAGCAAACAAAGTGCACCATGCAGGAGTAAGAGTATTATAAGTAAGGCAGATGAGTGCAGAGCCTGGATCTGATCTGATATGATGTCGTGGCCATTAAAAAGACTTGATTGAGAGACAGACCTTTAGATAAGAACATGACTGTGCAAGGAATGGAGGGATACCGACCAAGGGCAGGCAGAAGAGATTAGTTTAATTTGGCGTCATTTTTGGCACCACATTGTTCCTGTCCTGTGCGGTTCTATGTTCTATACAGAATTGGATGGTTCTTATGGCACAATGGTAGTACTCCTACCTTTTGAGTCAAGAACATAGAACAGTACAGGCCCTTTAGCCCACGATGTTGTGCCAAACGTGATGCCAAATTAAACTAATCCCTCCTGCCCACCCTTGGTCCATGTTCTTCCATTCCTTGCATAAGAGGATAAGGTTGCGTAAGGTTAGCCCCACCTGTTCCAAAGCGTGTAATAACATCTCTGAACAGATTGATTAGAAAATATGTTAAAGCTGACAGTGCCGGATATCACTGGTCCTGGATATAATCAAGTAGGTTGTGGAAATTCAAGACATTAGAATGACTATTGAACGTTTGACTGCAATTATTAATTCATAAAATTTCCAGCAATTTGCCTCTGCCCTCTGTTAGCCTTTCCAAATCTGATAAAGTTTGTATTCACCATCAAATTCAAAGGGGAGTTTCATGGATTTGTGACATCCCAGAATTTGTAAGATGTTGAAGACTTAGTCCCAGTTAGGAATCATAATTAATGTTGCTGAGGATGTTAGTTACTGTATGTCCAGAAATGTATCAATTAATCATATAAAACAGAACTGCGGATGCTGGAGATCTGATACAAAAATAGAAATTGCTGGAAAAACTCAGCAGGTCTGGCAGCATTTGTGGAACGTGAAACAGAGTTAGTGTTTTGAATCAAGTGATGCTTCTTCAGAACTGATAGCAGCCAGGAAAAGGTAATATTCATACTGATAACAGGATTGTGTGAGGGTGTGTGTACATGGGTAGGGAGGTGTGTGGTCCCCAGAGAGAGAGCACAAGCAAGCGCCTGGCAAAGGGACTGTTGATAGTAAGCCACGGAAGAAGAGAAGCTATTTTAGTGATAATGGAACCTGTGAGTGGGTAAAAATGGTTTGGCTGTGCTGAAAGCAACCCCATGTCATGACAGGCCCTCTAGAAAAACAGAAGGATAGATCCTGTCAGTTGATTCTCTTAGCAGACAGTCAAAAACATTTAGCAGACTGACTCATCATCAGAATTTACAAACAAGCACCAAAGCACATCTTGAGAGAGGTAGCTGTGGTGGAAAATAAACTACTGTCCACCTTCTTGTGCAACGTACTAATGCAAAGAATGTCTGGAGGGAAGTGTAATGGTTTTTGTCAAGGGTATGGGGTGTGAGGGTGGGGTATAGACATGGAATGAGGTGTACATGATCTAAAATTGTTAAATTTGATGTTGCATTCTGAAAGTTGTCAGCTCCTGAACAGGAAAATGAGATGTTGTTCCTCATCCACATCAAGGCCCGCCCCTTGTCTCTACTGCCCCTCCCCCACTGTTACACCGTCCCCATCTCTCTCTAGCTTCCTCCTGCCATGCTATCACCCCTGTTACTCCCTCACCTGGCCTCTACAACTCAGACCCTCTGGATGATTTTTAAATTATTTCTGGAAAAAAACTGCAGTAATATACTTGTTGTAAAACTTCCACATGATAAATGACTTTTGTTAGACCTTCCACTCTGTGTCCCTGTGTGACCTTTGAGGTGCCTCAATGCAGTTATAATAGTCCTAAATTTTACCACATGCATTCCATGGAGGAAACAGTCTGAGGGCAAACCATTTCAAATTGAAAATTGCAGCAGGTTTGTTAGAAATTAATATTTCTCTCTGTACCATGTTCCATTCTCAGGTTTATTAATATAATTTCAGTGCTCTTGATGTTCACAATGTGCACTAAGTGTCCGGCATACAGCCTAAGGTAATGTACACTTTTCAGTTCCTCTGTATACTATGGCTGATAAGGCCTGAAACAGTGACCTTTCACTATTGCACTTCTTCAGTGGCTGCCTCATTCTTTAGTGTATCCTTCAGCATGTGACCATGGACCTCGGAATGTGCCAGTTTGCAATAATGCATCAAGGAGAGCCCCTTGAGAACAGCCTTTGAATCTCAGTCTATCTCATGAAACCACTTGACATGCACCTTGACAAAAACCATTGCACTTCCCTCCAGACATTCTTTGCATTAGTACGTTGCACAAGAAAGTGGACAGTAGTTTATTTTCCACCACAGCTACCTCTCTCAAGATGTGTCTTGGTGCTTGTTTGTAAATTCAGATGATGAGTCAATCTGCTAAATGTTTTTGACTGTCTGCTAAGAGAATCAACTGACAGGATCTATCCTTCTGTTTTTCTAGAGGGCCATTTTTTGCACACTGACCATTGCTTGATGGATTGTAGTCAAATGTGTTTTTCTGCATAAATCACTACACAAGGAACAGTTGCTATGCATGGTCCAAATACTTGGATCACTCCTTAGCAGTATGATCAGATCCATCCTTCAAACCTTGAGGTAGAACTCTTTGCTTGATGTAGCTGCACACAAGTGGACGTTAGGATGAGTTTGATGTTAAGTTTGATTTTTGTTCCCCCCCACCCTCTCCCTCCATTTAGAGATCTGTACATTGTTATGACCTCAACTAATGGTGCAACTGGCCATGTCAGAATCCCAAATTAGACCTGGCTTGACATTTCCTTTTATTTCAGTTAATATGGTGGTCATTCATTTGAAAATAATCACACAAGGCTGCAGAGTCTTTAACATCAGAAGAATTGTTTATTTTACAAAAAATGAAGGCATAAAAACAAAAGCCATTGAGATATAGAATACACTTTAAAAAAGAACGTGAAACTTTGTTTTCCTGCATGTTTTTAACTATTCCCCAACACAAAACAAAGGTTCAGCCTATTCCCCAAATAACTACTACAGCAATTCAATCAAGATAGATCGCATATCTATTATCAAATCTTTAAGTTTGACTTAACAGATTCCTTCAGTTTGTTCTGTGAACTGTCTTACATGAATAATCACAAAACTGAGAACATGGATTTTTCAGCTTCTAATTGTTTGTAGATTTCTAATCATTCTCCTAGTTTGAAAGTTACTTTAAAATTTTCTACTGAGGTAAATGTATTCCACAACTGCTCCGAAAAAGAATTCATTTCTGTTTCTGACCCCAATCAGGTTTTCTCTGAATTGTTGTAAAAATATAGTCTCTGGATTTTCCAAACCAAATATCAGTCCTTAATTATTCTAAACTGTAGACAAGCTCTAGCATTTGATGTTTATTCCATCTTGTGTAAACCTCCTATGATGGAAAGTAAAAATGTTCCATTAATACACCAGGGGTTTACAATCACCTGCTCTGTGCCACATACTGGATGGACTGTTTGACCTAGCTTCCTCAACAAAAACCTGATAATATTATATCGCTCGCTCTCTCTCTCTCTCGCTAGTTGCCCCTTTCAGTTTCATTGTGTGTACTTTGACCTCACTGAATCATAGCTCCAGCTTCTTCATTTGACTTGGCCTGATGATGAGCGAGCAAAGGATCAGTCAACCTTGTTCCTAAATAACGAGGCCCATTCAAACTGTTCATGGGTGCTCATCAGTCTGTCATTAGCTGATTGCTAATTTCCTTCCTTAAACCCTTTCTTTGTGGATGATTCTCCAGCTGCAGTTGATGTTTATCTATCTTATGATACCTTTCTTCATAGGTACTCAAATATAAGCATCTATGTAGCTCTGCATGCAACTTGGCTGGTAAGCCATCACTTCTGGGTATTTGAGATAACAAGCATGGGGCTGGATGAACACAGCAGGTCAAGCAGCATCATAGGAGCAGGAAAACTTGACGTTTCGGGCCTAAACCCTTCATCATCCTTCTCGAAGGACTCGAAGGCCATAGTTCATCCAGAGTTAGCCAAAGGGAGAGTGCACTTTGAGACCTTCAAGTCATACAGTCCAATATGAAAGGATTCACTGATCGTCAAAACGCCAGACTGCGATTACGTTACTGAGCTCTTCCTGTATTGCTTTTGGGAGGAGAAATGCAAGCTTATCTTAGCCTTCTCCACTGAAGGAACTGTGAACTGGAGGATGATCCTGGAGGCCGCTGATGCAAAGAGTGAGGCTTGCTGGCTCATCAACTCTTAGCGATCTTCCTTGACATAACTCCCATCAACTGCAGCTGGAGCAGGCGCTGCATTATTTTCCGGAGGTGGCATATTTCCCTGTTCCTCTATTGCCTTCTGAACACCTGCTGAGGAATAAGAACCTCTTGATGTTCACCTCGACTGCTTTCTAGTTGCCTGTACGAGATTTAAAGAGGAACTCGTGGTTGTCCAAATTTTGTAATCTCTTTTCAATTCTTCATTTTCTAGGGTCAGCAAACTCATTCAGCTTCTACGCCACCCCTGTCATCCTGCTGACCTGCCTGTAGGTGATAGTCAACCAGTAGGCAATGGTTCAGAGAAGAATACCAATTTGAAATCAATGCATCTCAAGCACAGAACCCAAACAAGATGTGTATCCCTAAATGGACAGACCTCCAAGCCTTGACCAGGTGCTGTATTTGCAACTTGTCAAAATTGTGGCAGGATTCTTCATTGTGTCAGGTGTTTCTTTTCCCCTACCTTGAATTTCACAAATGCTACAGCTTTCTTGAAGGCCACCGCAGAGTATCCAGTGCTAAGGAAGTCTCGCAGGAAATAGATGTCTGTAACTTCAGGTTCCAAGAGAATCTTGATGGAGAGTGTGATTGATGAGTCTACCTCATACACTGCCACCCCAATGGCATTATGTACCCTGCAGTTTGGGGCACCATTGTTTATAGATGTCAGCTTCCTGATCATGGTCTCCCTTCTGTGAGTAGATTATAATTACTGCATACAAATTCACGTTTCATTTGTTCACAGGATTAAACAATGGAAAGTTTGATTTTTTTTTTTTAAAACTGGCTAATGGATAACACTTTTGTTCCATTTTTAATTGCTGAGTAATTGCCCTAGAGAAGGTGGTGGTAAGTTGTTTTCTTGAACTGCTACAGCCCTTGGGTATAAGCACAATTACAATGCTGTAATAAGCTGAATTCCAGCAACCATGAAGAAACAGTGATGTAGTTCCTGTGCAAGATTGTACATGACTTGCAGTGGAGGTTACAAGTGAAGGTATTAATTTGCATTTGCTGCCCTTGTCCCCCTAGTGGGCAGAGCTTGTATGTTTGAAAAATAGGTTTTTCTCACAAATTATTTTTGTCTTAGTTTGTGTTTATGTTGATATCCAAGGACTGTTCCACTCATCCTACCTTGGTTATCTGCCTTTTTGAGATTCAATGAATCTTTGCTGACTCCCAGAAATATCTGATGTTTGGAATGAATGCATATTTATTCAAAGGCACAGGTGCTGATACACTATCAGTGAAAATAACCAGTTTTTTTCCTGAAATTATTGGTTCAGCTGAATGTTATCATTAATTCATAAGTGTAATAGCACTTCCCTTCATTTCCTGCTGGATTGATCAGCAACAATAATAGGAATTGCTCTGTGTGTACTGACACCTTCTCGAACTGGATATGGATCAACTTTGTGCCCATTTCTCACCCATAAAAAAGGTACGGTGCACAACAGTTCCTGTCCCTGTATTTGCTGATATGTCAAGATGCTACAGCAATTTTGTTTTACGCAGTAGGAAAAGCACTAATACAGTAATTGCAAAATGATTTTGGTGAAAAAGTTCTTGGACACTATTTCATGAAGAGTGATTACATAGGATAGAGTGTTGTAAGATTAAGAACTTTCAGTTGTTGGACTCTGAAGAATGAAGAACGAGGTTCACAACTTACCATCTCCTGAGGGTCAGAGGTGCCAAAAATTCACGATTTGTGCTGGAGGTTGGGTTTGGGTGCCTTTTTGGTTCTAAGTTCTGCTGAGATAAGCTAATCTTGAGGTTAGATTTAGGGACTTGTGAAATAAGACACAAATGATTAAAAGAAAGTGCTGCATCCATAGAGAGTACTAACTCAGGAGGACTTGAGCAATTATTTCTGTACTGACAGTGCTAGCCACTGAGCCACTACTGTTCGCCCCGCTTCGAATCGGTACTCTTCCCAGTGTTGCTCAACATGGAAGAAACAGTGAGGGTGGCAAGAACACTGGAGTGCTCTGGCCAGGGGAATCCTTCCACAAGAAGAGTCAAGTGGATGATCCCATTTGGGCTCCGCCGGTGGTCCCCAGCAATGCAGGTGTCAGTCTTTAGCCAATTCAATTCATTCTACGTGATATCAAGAAATGATTGGAGGCACTGGATACTGGAAAGACCATGGTCGCCTGATGGCATTCTTGCCTAAGTACTGGAGACTTGTGTTCCAGAACATGCCACACCCCTAGCGACGCTGTTCTTGTACAGCTACAACACTAGCAATATGGAAAATTCTCAATAAGGTGTGGAGCTGGAAGAGCACAGCAGATCAGACATCATTAGAGGAGCAGGAAAGCCCAGGTATGGGCAAATTTCTGCATTGTGTTATTAGTTGTATAATTTTATTTTGTTCCTATCCCTGATCCACTATCAATTTCCTCAGGACTTCTGGAAAACTGCCCTCCTTTTCTACTGTAAATACTGAGGAACAGTAATTGTTCAACAGATCTGCCATTTCCCATCGTTGCTGACATTATCCCCACTGTCAGTTTTTAATGGGCCAACATTGCTCCTGACCCGACACCACTACCCTTTTATGTAACTATAAAATTTCTCCTTGATTTTGATGTCCCTGGAAAGTTTCCTTTCTTAATCCCTTTTATTAGCTCTTATGAGCAGCTTTGTGACCTTCTGCTGTTCTTTATACCTTTCCTCTTTGACAGAATCTGTTTTTTTTTAAATTCTTGTAAGCCAATTCTTTTAGTTTTACGCTGTTGTTTATCTCTTTGGTTGTCCGTAGCTTTTTTTTCTGTGGAGGTTTTTTGCCTCTGGTATAAACTGTTCTGTATAAGTTAATGTTTCTTTAGACATCCTCCAGTATTCTTCAGTTGTTTTACCTGCTAGCAGGTTTCCTAGTTTACTGTAGGCGGACTCTGTCTCATAGAATTATAGACACAAAAACAGAAGTTGCTGGAAAAGCTCGGTGGGTCTGGCAGCATCTGTGAAGAAGAAAATCAGAGTTAACGTTTCGGGTCCAGTGACCCTTCCTCAGAACTGGGGAGGTTTAACTCTGATTTTTTTTCTTTACAGGTGCTGCCAGACATGCTGAGCTTTTCCAGCAACTTCTGTTTTTGTTCCTGATTTACAGCATCCACAGTTCTTTCAGTTTTTACTTAGTATTTAACTTGTAGGCATGCCTACCTTGAAGTTCTGCTCCTCTCTCCTGGATTTCTATTCCAATCTTTCTTCTCATCCACTGACATTAAGTTCATTGTCAGTCCTGGTGTTTGACCAAGTATTTGCTAAAACTCCTTTCCACAGCCATTTCACATTGTTCAGTGACTGTCTCTGGTTCAGACTCACCCCACATAGATTCCAACTGAAGTTTCAGCCCTCATGTTTTGAATCCTCCCAGGATTACAGATATCTCCATGATGTTCACCGTTCCACAGACAGCTGCTCTTGTCACATCCTGAGATCCGCACTCCATGCCGTGCGGCATCACATGTACACGCTTGAACTTTCTCTCTAACAGCATTGCAGCATACTGGCTCAGGGTTGCACCACTCCTCCGCAGTTCCCCTTCATCCTCCGGCTCATTTATCATGCTAACAAGAAACGTTTTTTTTTACTTTCAGGCATCAAGGCCCACAAGATGCAGCAACTCAAAGATACCCACGGCCCTCTGGAACCTTCCTCTCCTCCCCTTCCCCCAACTCCATCCCATCTCTCAACCCCACTTTCTGTTTGGTATTCACCATCCCTCCTAACCTTCCGTTGTCCGATTCTGAATGTTCTATACTTAGCAAAAGCCATAGCTTTATTCCTATACGTCCCCACCTTAACAAATTGCGGGCACAACATGATGTTGAACTCTTATTCCGTTGTCTTCACTTCTGTGCCTATTTCTTTGGACAAGAGTCCTGTCCCTGTCCCACAGACCTCTTTGCCCAATTCCAACACTTTCCGTCCACCTGGATCCCTCCCTCTGACCTTTTACCCGCACTCGATCTGTTCATTGAGAACTGTCGACATGATATTGGTCGCCTCAATTTCTCTGCCCCCAGTTCTGAGGAAGGGTCATCAGACCTGAAATGTTAACTCTGATTTTTTTTTCTTCACAGGTGCTGCCAGACCTGCTGAGGTTTCCAGCAACTTCTGTTTTTGTTCCTGATTTACAGCACCCACAGTTCTTCTAGTTTTCATAGAATTATAGAATCTCTGCAGTGTGGAAACAGGCCATTCAGCCCATCAAATCCACACCCATCCTCTGAAGAGTATCCTACCCAGACCCACCCCTCCCACTCTATCCCTGTAACCCTGCATTTCCCACGGTTAATGCACTTAGCCTACACATCCCTGGACATTATGGGCAATTTAGCATTGTCAGTGCACCTAAACTGCACAGCTTTGGAGGAAACCGGAGCACCTAGAGGAAACCCACGCAGATTTGGGGAGAATGTACAAACTCAACACAGACAGTTGCCCGAGGGTAGAATCGAACCTTTAATAGTGGTTTGCAGTACTAACCACAGTCACCACTGAGCTTATCTCATTAAAGTCGGCCTCGCCTAAATTTAAAATTCCAGCTGAAATTTACCGTTTGCTTTCAAATTCTAATTGAACTCAATTATGCTATGGTCGCAATTTGATAAATAGAACATAGAACAGTACAACACAGTACAGGCTCTTCGGCCCACGATGTTGTGTTGACCTATTATCCTACTAAGATCAATCTACTCTGCATACCCTACATTTTACTATCCTCCATGTACCTATCCAACAGTCGCTTAAAAATCTCTCAAGTATCTGACTCCACTACCACTGCCAGCAGCGCATTCCACATGCCCACCACTCTTTGTGTAAAGAGCCCTCTACCCTAAGACATCTCCCCTACACCTTCCTCCAATCACCTTAAAATTATGCCCCCTCATAATAGTTATTTCCGCCCTGGGAAAAAGTCTCTGACTATCCATTCTATCTATGTCTCTCACCATCTTGTACACCTCGATCAAATCACCTCTCATCCTTCTTCACTCCAATGAAAAAAGCCCTAGCTCCCTCAACCTTTCCTTTTCCTCATAAGATCTGCCCTCCAGTCTAGGCAGCGTCCTGGTTAATCTCCTCTGCACCCTCTCTAAAGCTTCCACAACTTTGCAATAATGAGGTGACCAGAACTGAACACAATATTCCAAGTATGGTCTAACCAGAGTTTTATGGAGCTGCAGCATAACCTCACGGCTCTTAAACTCAATTCCCCTGCCAATGAAAGCCAACACACCATACTCCTTCTTAACAACCCTCTCAACTTGGGTATCAACTTTGAGAGATCTGTGGACGTGGACCCCAAGATCCCACTGTTCCTCCACACTGCTGAGAATCCTGCCATTAATCTTGTATTCTGCATTCAAATTCGACCTTCCAAAATGAATCACTTCACACTTTTCTGGGTTGAATTCCATCTGCCACTTCTTTGCCCAACTCTGCATCCTGTCAATGTCCCGTTGCAACCTACAACAGCCCTCTATGCTGTCCACAACAACTCCAATGTTTGTGTCATTGGCAAACTTACTAACCCACCCTTCCACTTCCTCATCCAAGTCATTTATAAAGATCACAAAGAGTAGAGGTCCCAGAACAGACGCCTGCGAGCACCACTCGTCACCGAGCCAAGCTGAATATTTTCCATCTACTACCACCCTCTGCCTTCTATTGGACAGCCAGTTTTGTGTGCAGACAGCCAAATTTCCCTGAATCCCATGCTCCCTTACTTTCTGAATGAGCCTACCATGTGGAACCTTATCAAGTGCCTTGCTTAAATCCATGTGCACCACATCGACTGCTCTAAGTTCATCAATGTGTTTTGTCACATCCTCAAAAAATTCAATAAGGCTTGTGAGGCAAAACCTGCCCCTCTCAAAGCCATGCTGAGTATTTCTAACGAAACTGTGCTTTTCTAAATAATCACAAGTACGATCTCTCAGAATCCTCTCCAATAATTTGCCCACCACAGAAGTAAGACTGATCGGTCTGTAATTTCCAAGATTATCCCAATTCCCTTTCTTGAACAAGGGAATGACATTTGCTACCCTCCAATCTTCTGATACTCCTCCAGTAAACAGTGAGGATTCAAAGATCATTGCCAAAGGGGCAGCAATCACTTCCCTTGCTTCCTATAGAAACCTTGGGTATATCCCATCTGGCGCAGGGGACTTATCTATCCTCATGTTTTTCAAAATTTCTAACGTATCCTTCTTCTTAACATCAACCTGTTTGAGCATATCTGCCTGTTTCATGCTGTCCTCACAAACGACAAGGTCCCTCTCACTGGTGAATATTGTAGCAAAGTATTCATTGAGGACCTTCCCCACCTCCTGTGACTCCACCCACAGGTCCCATCCACTATCCCTGATTGGACCTACCCTCACTCTGGCCATCTTCTTGTTCCTCACCTAACTATAGAAAGCCTTGGGGTTTTCCTTGATCCTACGCACCAAGGTTTTCTCATACTCTCTTCTAGCTCTCCGAAGTCCATTCTTCAGTTCCTTCCTGGCTACCTTGTAGACCTCTAGAGCCCTGCCAGATCCTTGCGTCCTCAACCTTAACTAAGCTTCCTTCTTCCTCTTGACGAGGTGTTCCACATGTCTTGCCATCCAAGGTTCCTTCATTTTACCATCCTTTCCCTGCCTCAGTAGGATAAACCTATTCCGTAACTGTAGTAACTGCTCCGGAAACAACCTCCATGTTTCTATCGTGCATTTCCCTGAGAACATCTGATCCCAATTGGTGCTCCGTAGTTCTTATCTAATAGCATTGTAATTCCCCCTACCCCAATTAAATACTTTCCCATACCGCCTGCTCCTTTTCCTCTCCATGACTATAGTAAAGGTCAGGGTGTTGTTATCACTATCACTGAAATACTCTCCCACTGAGAGATCTGACACCTGACTTGGTTCGTTGCCAAGCACCAAATCTAATATGGCCTCCCCTCTAGTTGGCCTATCTACATATTGAGTCAGAAATCCTTCCTGGACACACCTGACAAAATCTGCTCCATCCAAACTATTTGCACTTAGGAAGTTCCAGTCGATATCAGGGAAGTCGAAGTCACCCATGACAACAACCCTATTACTCCTGCATCTTTCCAAACATCTTCCTCCCAATTTGTTCCTCAGTAGAAAACTCCCAATAAAGTGACTGCTCCTGTCCTGTTTCTGACTCATTGGAGAAATCCTCCTCCACGACCTCCCTTTCTGCAGATGTGATACCACCCCTGATTAGCAATGCCACTGCCCTACCTCTTTTATCTGCCTTCCTATTTCTTTTGAAACATCTATGCCCCGGAACATCCAACAACCATTCCTGCCCCAGTGTTATCCAATGCTGGAGTATAAACGGTTTGCTTCTTGGCTCGCCCTCTCACCCCTGCCGCCGGTCGAATCAAGTAGGCCGCTGACTCACGAGGTAAGTTTTTAATAAGGGAAACCTTACCTTCCTGGCTGTCCCCTGGCTGGCGCTCTTGGCGCTCTCACCACTCCCATCGCTGAAAGCAAGACGGCAAGAAGGAAAATATTCCCTTGCAATTAAATTACTAATTGAAATGACTCATTACTTGTTACTAAATCCAATATTGCTCATACTTTTATTCTATCCAGGACACATTGCTGTAGGAAAGTGTCTCAGTCCAGAAATTCACTACCTTTATGACAGATGTTTATCTGCCTCTCCCAATCTGCGTTCAAGTTAAAATCTTCCTTTTAATATTATTGTGCCTTTGCTACACACTTGCCTAATTTCTGCATTTATGCAGTCTAGCTTTTTAGAGTTGCTACCAAGATATCTATATACACCGCCTATTATTTATAAATACTTTACAGTTCCACAGTTACATCCTTAATGGTCTCCACTGGATGCGTTCCCCTCATTATATCCTCCCTGACCATTGAAATGATTTTTTCTAATCAGTAAGGCTACCGTACCACCTCTGGCATTTCCCTGTTGATCCTGTAGTCCTTATGACCTAGTTTTCAGTTCCTGCAATCATGTGACCATGTCTTCGTAATGGCTACTGTATCAGAATTTGTTTGAATTTGTGGCTGCAATTCATTTATTTTATCCCTTACACTCTGTGCATTTGTACATATAACACTTAATTGGGCCACACGCTCTCTCGGCTGTCCCTCAACATTGATGCTTTATTTACCTGTTTATTATTTCATTTGTTCTGATTTAATCAAATTACTTGTAGTTTTACCTCTTGATTCCATGCCTTAAGTAGGATTCCTGACTGATTCTTTATTCTCTGTCCCATTACTTGTTTTTGAAACTGTATGGACTTCTCCTAATGTAACATTGTAATAATATGGAGTGGAATATGATATGGTATGAGGTGAAGACTGGATTTTTTTTAATAAAATTAGATCAGCCATTGGCTGGCCAATAGAAATTTGGCATTCTAGTTTTCTTCCTCTTCTGCCTTTCACTACTGGCAGTGGCAACGCAGGATAGACTAACAACTGAACAATACAGGCAGATGGGATGGAGAAATTAAGTACTCCAAGAATCATTTTAGAGGAACATAGTGTAAATTCTTCAGCTATTGTATGAAAGTAGATTTGAGTATTGGATAGAAAACTATTGCCGTGTGAGTGTTTTCTAGCTTATATGGATTCAGCACATAGGACATGTAATTCGTTACTGCATTGTTTGGAACTTGTGCTTAATTAACTCTTGAGATGGCCCAAACATCGAGAGTATTTTGCCTTCGTTGTAGGTACCACACTTGTCCTTTCAAAAAAGAATTAGGACACCGGGAGGGCAAATCATGGCATGCTGTGACAAGGTGTTTCACAGAACAGGAAGGACACAGATTCAGTCTTTAATTTATAATTATATGATCTTGGGTGGTGCTTGGTTAATGCCTCAAAATTGCATCTACAGGTTTCCATTGCCTGGGGAAATTATTGGTTGTTGCTTTCTTTGAAATCATTTGAAGTTGAAACATTTTGTTTGTTATACCATGACTTTGTTAATGTAGATGAAAGCAAAGACATCTGCTTATCTAGACAGAGGTAATAAGCACTGCAGATGCTGGAGAATCCGAGATAACAAGGTGTGGAGCTGGATGAACACAGCAGGCCAAGCAGCAGCATAGGAGCAGGAAAGCTTGACGT
>JAHRHZ010000111.1:70317-109473 GCA_024137785.1 Ginglymostoma cirratum | reverse complement strand
CATCCAGCTCCACACCTTGTTATCTCTGCTTGTCTAGACAGGAATGTTTCTGCTACATTATTAAATTGCTTGCGGGTGACACTTACATGGTTTAGTCTATTTATATTCTAGCAAATCTTTTATGGGGAGAATAAGTGATTTTATTCACATTGTGGAATGTGAGCATTGCTGGCTGGTGTGGTATTTATTGCCTGCTTTTAGTTGTCTTGAAGGTAGTGATCTGCCTTCTAATGCAGATGTTGAATCATTTATTTATTGTTGCATGTACTCAATGTAAAAATACAGTGAAAAGTGTGTACCTTCGCCGTACATACATGGTGACATTCACATTAACTTAGAATAAGACAAGAAATAACTTAAGACAGTCCAGCCTTGCTTTCCACTGTCGCAGTCCCGCTGTGGGCTTTGGTTGAATGGCTTTTTCCTACACTGGAACAATTCTGAGATTCTGTGACGGTAGGAAAATGTATTTTACGAGATCCAACGTAGCCTTTAAATAGCAGTTGAAGCTAAATGTCTTGCCTATACCTTTTTTAAAAAAACTGTTGTCTAACAGAAATTACTGTCTGTACCCTTTTATCTTTTTGGTTAGCTTTTCTAAAATATTGCAGCACTTATAAGACTGAGAACGACTGTGAGATTTTTGAACTGTACAATATATAAAAAAGTTCAGTTCTAAGGAAATTGGAATTTGGCGTACGGACTACACTGTATAAAAATAAGCAATGAACACAGCAGTCAAAAGTACATCTACACCACCAGGTGTTGTGGCACAGAAGTGGGTGATCTGTAGTCCTTCCAGATACACTGTGAAATGGATATTGGATAAGATAAACCACTAGAAAATCTGAATAACTGTAGAAACAATTGGAGACTGATGCTTTCAGTTTGGACGGATGAGTGAGTAGCTAAAGTAAGTGCAACACCCTCTTGGAGGATGTGACTTAGGAATTGGTAAAACAGGGAAATGATGGATCATTTAAACCAATATCTTGCATCTGTCTTCACAGTGGAGGACATTATAAATATCCAAAATAGTAAATAAGATGCAAATGGGCAGAAGGGTCTTGTAGCAGTCTAAAGAACAAAGTATTTTACAAACTATTAGGACTAAAGGCAGACAAATCATCAGGACTTGATGGCCTGCATCTAAGGGTTTTTAAAGGGATTGGCTGCAGAGGTAATGGAGACATTGTTTGAAATATTCCTGAATTCACTGGTTTCTAGCAGATTGGAAACCACTGGTGTGAAAGCCCTGCTGAAGTAGAGAGGAAGACAAAAAGCAGGAAACTAAAGGCTGGTTAACCTAATATCTCTTGTTGGGAAAAAGTTAAAGGCCATAATTAATTGCAAAACATTTAAAGAAGCTTAATGTCATCAGAGGCAATGTAGTTTTCAAGTTTGACAAAGTTACTAGAGTACTTTTGAGGATATAAGAAGCAAAATTGATAAAGGAGAGCTGTCAGACGTAGTGTGTTTTGGTTTCCAGAAAGCATTTGATAAGGTGCCACGTTGAAGTTCATTGCACAAGATAGGAGCCTGCAGTATTGGGATAATGTAGTAACGTGGATTTAGGTTTGGTTAGAACATAGAAGATGGAGAGTCAGAATTAATAGGCCTTTTTCAGGTGGGAAGTATGTAACTAATGGAGTGTCACAAGCATCATTCCTAAGGCTCGATTATTGACTGTCTATATTAATGACTTGGAGGAGGGATATTGAGTATTTTGTATCCAGATTCGTTCACTGTACAAAAATAGGTGGGAGGGCATGTTATGATGGGACTATACAGAAGCCACAGAAGGATATAGATGGGTTGAGTGAGTGGGCAAAAACATGACAAATAGAGTTTAGTGTAGGAAAGTGAAAGGTCATACACTTAAACAAATGGCAAATTATTATTTATGTGTAGAGAGAGTCCAAAAAAGTGCAGTGCAGAGGGATCTGAGAATTCTTGTGTATGAAACACAATCATGCAGGTGCAGAAAGTATTAAAGATGATGAATGGAGTTTTTGCATTTATTGCTAGGAGGTTTTAAGTTGAAAGTAGGTAAGTCTTGTTATAATTGTACAGGTGAGGCCACATCTGAGAGTACTGTGTACAATTTTTGTCCCTGTATTTAAGAAAGGGTATATTGGCATTGGAGGAAATTCCAAAGAGATTCATGAAGGTAATTCCTGAGATGGTGTTGACTTGTCAAAAGTTATTTTTATTCACTTGGAAGTGGGCATCGCTCGCTGGCTGGCCAGCCTTTATTTCCTGTCCTGCGTTTTCCTTGAAAAGGTGGTAGTGAGCTATCTTCTGGAACTGCTGCAGACCACGTGCTAAACAACTTTGCTGGGCCTTCATTCGTTTGAATTTAGAAGAATGAGAGGTGGTCTTACTGAAACAAGATTTTGAGGGGGACTTGACGGCATAGATGTTGAGAAGGTGTTTTCAGTAGTGGGGAAATGTTAAATTAGGGGATATAGTGACAAAATAAGGGAACACTCATTTGAAACTAAGACATGAAGTAATTTCTTCTCTGAGACACTAGAGACTACCTGGAGTTCTGTACCCTAGAGACTTAGATGCTAGATCACTCAAACTATTTAAAGAGGTAGATAGATTTTTAAAATATTGAGAAGTTGTAGGTTATTACAAACTGGCGCAAAAGAGGCTTGAGGCCTGAGCATTTTATAGAATGGCAAGGCAAGCTTGAGGGGCTGAATGGCCTACTTCTTTGTATTTCATATGTCCTAACTATAACCCACATTTGACCAAAATTTAAAGCCTATTGAACTTGCTGCAATTTTGATTATAATGAACCAGCAGCAAACCTGATTTCCAGCACAACCTGCAAACCCATTGCCTGGAATATTCCCCCAGTCAACCATTGCCATTAAGCCAGGGGATCAGCAGAGAGTACAGGAGGGCATGCCACGAGCAGCACCAGGCATTATCTAATATAGAAGTATCAACCTCCTGAAGCAACCAAACGAGACAACAGCCAGTGGGAGATAGAGGAGAGAATATGTAGATTGATTTTCGAAAGGTGTAAAAACAGCAGAGTTGTTGTGGTGGGTGACTTTAACTTCCCCTATACTGACTGGGACTCACTTTGTGCTCAGGGCTTGGATGGGGCAGAATTTGTAAGGACCATTCAGGAGGGTTTCTTGACACAGTATGGAAGCAGTCCAACCAGAGAAGGAGTTAAACTAGACCTGGTTTTGGGAAAACCGGCCAGGTGAGAGAAGTTTCAGTCGGGGAGTATTTGAGATTAGTGACCGCAATACTATGAGTTTTAAGATACTCGTGGACAGGGATAACAGCAGTCCTTGGGTGAAGTTGTTAAACTGGGGGAAGGCGAGCTACAATATTAGGTAGGAACTGCAGCATTTTGATTGGTGGAAGCAGCTGTTTGAGGGTAAATCTACATCGGACATGTGGGAGTATTTCAAATGGCAGTTAAGAGTTCAGGAGTGGCGCGTTCCTGCGAAATGAAGGATAGATATGGCAAGTTATGTTGAACCAAGGATGTAATGACCTGGGTGAGAAAGAAGCATACGCAAGGTCTAGGAGGATGGGAACTGATGAAGCCCGTGAAGTATATATGTAGGAAAGAACTTAAGGAATTAGAAGGGCTAAAAAAGAAATCATGAAAATTTATTAGCAAACAGGATTAAAGAGAATTCCAAGGTTTTTTTATATATATATCCAGCAAAAGGGTTGTCTCACTCAAGGACAATGGAGGGAATCTACGTGTGGAGCCAGCGAGGTAGGTGAGTTCCTAAATTAATACCTTGTGCCGGTATTCCCTGAAGAGAAGGAATTGGTGGAGGATGATCTCAGGGAAGGGAGTGTCAAATTTCTTAGCCAAGTGGCTATTAAAAACTAAAAGATGTTGTGCATCTTAAAGGGTATTAAAATGGATAAGTCCCTGGGTCCTGATGGGATCTATCCCAGAATACTGAGGGAGGCAAGAGAACAAATTGCTGGAGCATTGAGAAACATCCTTATATCCTCTTTGGCAAGAGGTGAGATCCCAGAGGACTGGAGAATAGCCAGTGTTGTCTCATTGTTTCAGAAGGGCAGCATGGATAATCCAGGAAATTACAGGCCTGTTTTTCACGTCGGTGGTAGCGAAATTATTGGAAAAGATTCCTAGGGACAAGATCTATATGCATTTAGAAACAAATGGTCTTATTAGCCGCAGACAGCATGATTTTGTGTGGGGGGTGGTCGTGCCTCACTAACTTGATCGAGTTTTTTGAGGAGGTGAGAAAGATGATTGATGAGGGAAAAACAGTTGATTTTGTCTACATAGACTTCACTAAAACCTTTGACAAGGTCCCTCATGGCAGACTGGTACATAAGGTGAAGTCACATGGTATCTGGTGAGTTGGCAAGATGGATACAGAACTGGCTTAGTAGGAGGGGACTGAGGGTAGTTGTGGAAGGATGCTTTTCAGAATGGAAGGATGAGACTAGAGGTGTTCTAAAGGGAACACTTGAGACAGCTGCTGTTTGTGGTCTACATAAATAATTTGGAAGAAACCATGACCGGTCTAATTAGTAAGCTTACTAAGTAGACTGTACAAAGATTGGAGGAGATGCAGGTAGTGAGGAGGATTGTCAGAAGATACCGCAGCATATAGATCATTTGGAGGCATGGGCAGAAAAATGGCAGATGGTGTTCAATCCAGACAAATGTAGTGGTGATGCATTTTGGTAGGTCAAGCACAGATGGAAATTATACAGCCAATGACAGAACTCATAGGAGTGTTGATATGCAGAGGAATTTGGGTGTGCAGGTCCATAGATCACTCAAAGGTGGCAGTACAAGTAGATAAGGAAGCCTTTAAAACAAAAAGCCTATGGCATGCTTGCCTTCATTAGAAAGGGCATTGAGTATAGGGATAGACAAGTAATGCTGCAGCTTTATTAAACTTCAGTTAGGCCACACTTGGAATATTGCGTGCTGTTCTTGTCACCACACTACTAGAAGGATGTGGATGCCTTGGAGAGGGTACAGAAAAGGTTTACCAGGATGTTGCCTGGTATGGGGGATGTTAGTTATGAAGAAAGGTTGGATGGACTGGATTTGTTTTCATGCAGTGCAGGAGCTCAAGGGTTGACCTGATGGAAGCTTATAAGATTGCGAATGGTATGGATAGAGTGGAAAGTATGAGGCTTCTTCCCAGGGTGGAAAGATAAGTTACTAAGGGACACAAGGACACAAGTTCAAGGTGCGGGGGGTGGGGGGATGGCGGTGGTTGGGGGAGTTTCAAAGAGATATGCAAGGCAAGTTTTTCCCTCAAAGGTTTATAGTGTCTGGAACGTGCTCCCAGAGGAAGTGGTGGAGGCAGACACAAGTAGCAGCATCCAAGAAGCACCTGGACAAATGCGTGAATAGGAAAAGAATAGGGGAATATGTATCCTGTAAGTGAAGACAGTTTCAGTATGGAAGAACAAAATGTGTCGGCGCAGGCTTGGAGGGCCAATGTTTATTGTCCATCAGTGTTGGCCTTGAGAAGGTGATGAGCTGTCTTTTGTCTTTTGTTGTAGGTAGACCCACAATGTTGTTAGGGAAGGACTTCCAGGACTTCGATCCAATGATACTGAAGGAGCAGTAATGTATTTTCAAGCCAGGATGGTGAGTGGCTTGAAGGAGGACTTGCTATTGGTGGAGTAGCGGGAACGAAATCATGTAATATTTTTAAGGTGGAATTAGATTGACTCCCTTGGAGAAGGTAGGAAAGGGGGTATGGAGACCTCAGTCAGGTGAGCCATGATTTCATTAAACAGCAAAGCAGGCTCAAAGGATTTAAATGGCCTGGACTGTCTCGTAATTTGTATGTTTGTGTCCACGCATGTGAAGAACAAGCTTTTACCAGATCATATTAATAAAAAATTGAAAAATTGCAGATGCTGGAAATTGAAGATAAAAATAGAGAGTGCTGGAAAAGCTCAGGTCTGGTCAACATTTGTGGAGAGAAACAGATGTAACAATTCAGGTCTCTGGCCTTTTGTCATTACTGAAGAGAAAAAGAAATGGGCGGCACGGTGGCACAGTGGTTAGCACTGCTGCCTCACAGCGCCAGGGACCTGGGTTCGATTCCACCCTCGGGCGACTGTCTGTGTGGAGTTTGCACATTTTCCCCGTGTCTGCGTGGGTTTCCTCCGGGTGCTCCGATTTCCTCCCACAGTCCAAAGATGTGCAGGTTAGGTGGATTGGCCATGCTAAATTGCCCGTTGTGTTCAGGGAGGTGTAGATTAGGTGGGTTATAGGGGGATGGGTCTGGGTGGGATGCTCTGAGGTTCGGAGTGGACTTGTTGGGCCGAAGAGCCTGTTTCCACACTGTAGGGATTCTACGATTCTAGAATTTTTAAGCCAGTGGGGGAAAAGAAACAAGCAAGGAGGTAAGGAAAGTTTTACGATCAGAGGGCAGCACAGTGGTTAGTACTTCTGCCTCACTGTGCTTGGGAGCCAAGTTTGATTCTAGCCTTGGGTAACTGTGCAAACTCCACACAGACATTCTCCCCCTGCTTGCGTGGTTTTCCTCCAGGTGCTCCAGTTTCTTCCCGCAGTCCAAAGATGTGCAGGTTAATTGGATTCACCATGTTTAAAATAAAAATTGTTCCATAGTGTCTGAGGATTTGCGGGTTAGTCATGGTTAGCCATGGTAAAAAACCCATGTGGGATTATAGGGATGTGTCTGGGTGGAATGTTCAGTGTTGGTGCAGTCTCTTTCTGCACTATAAGGATTCTATGGAACTGTCAAAGTGAGTGGCAGTGGAAAAAAGGTTGTATCCAAGCGATGCACAAATATTTGGATTTTAAAAAAAAATTGAGTGCAATATTAATTTCAACTCAAATTTCAATTCCAGAAACTGGAAACCAAAAGCAAAAAACAAAATGGCAGCAAAGGTGAATTGAATTGAATTAGCTTTATTGTCGCATGTTCTCAAATGAGTTTAGTGAAAAATTTGTAAGTCACCACTTATCGTCCCATCTTAGGTACAGAGGTATCTACGTACAATCCTTAGTTTGATCTGAAGCTATGTACAGCAGCAGCTGTGTAGGGAAAGTGTGGTAATGGTAAGGGTGACTTTTGGGGAAGGGTGGGCAGTCTGATGAGTCACAGGGAGAAAGTGAGAAAAGGGTTGGTGCAATTGGGAAAAGGAGCAAGTCAAATAGCCAAAGTAGGCAGGAGCAAAGCAGAGAACAAGGTAGGACTGATAAATTAAACTGCATTTATTTCAATACAAGAACCCTGACAGGTAAGACAGATGAACTCAGGACATGGTTGCGAACATAGGACGGGGATATCATAGCTATTATACAGACGTGGCTCAAGGATTGTCAGGACTGGCAGCTTAATGTTCTGGGGAATAGATGTTTTTGGAAGGATAGAACGGGAGACAAGAGAGGAGGGGAGTGGTGTTCTTGCTTAGGGATAATGGCTGTCCTGAAGGAGGATATTCCAGGGAGTGTGTCCAGTGAGGTTATTTGAGTAGAACTGAGAAATAAGAAAGGGATGATCACCATATTGGGATTATACTATAGAACCAACACCACACCTCTTTCTCTCTCTCCTCCCCATCCCCATGGTAGGGAATTTCCAAACATAGATTGGGACTGTCCAGAGTGTTAAGGAATTAGATGGAGAGGAATTTTAAGTGTGTACAAGAAAATTTTCTTATTCAGTATGTGGTTGTACCTACTAGAGAAATAACAAAACTTAACCTTCTCTTGGGAAATAAGGCAGGGCAAGTGAGTGAGGTGTCGTCAGTGGGGGAGCATTTTGGGGCAAGCAATCATAATTCTCTTAGTTTTGAAATAGTGATGGAAAAAGATGGACCAGGTCGAAAAGTTAAAGGTCCACTATGATGGAATTCACCCTGCAGTTTGAGATGTAGAAGACTGAACCAGATGCAACAGTATTACACGTCAGTGAAGATAACTGCAAAGACATGAGGGAGGAACTGGCCAGAGTCAATTAGTAGGGCAGTTGATGGAGCAGCAATGGAAGGTGTTTCAGGTAATTTAGGAAGCTCATCCTAAGGAAATGAAACCTGCTAGGGGGAGGATAAGGCAACCATGGCTGACGAGGGAAGTCAGGGACAGCATAAAGGCAAAAGAAAAAGTATGCAATGTGGTGAAGATTATTGGGAAGCCAGAGGACTGGAAAACCACTTGAGGATAACTTAAAAAACAGTAATGGGGAGGTGATGAAATAGAGTAAGTTAGCTGGTAATATAAATGATGATCGCAAGAGATTTTTTTCAGGCATCTAAAAGGTAAGAGAGGGGCAAGAGTGGACATTGGAGCATTGGAAAATGAGGCTGGAGAAGTAGTAGTGGGGAGCAAAGAACGGAATAGGTCCTCTAGTCAGTTTTCACAGTGGAACAGCAATATACCGGAACAGCAATATACCAGAACTTCAAGGATCACAGGGCAGTGGTGAGTGTAGTGCCCATCAATAAGGAGGTGCTGGGGAAACTGAAAGGCCCGAAGACAGATAAATCACCCAGACTGGATGCGCTATACCACAGGATTCTGAAGGAGATAGCTGAAGAGACTGAGAGGCCCTGGTAGTGATCTTTCAGAAATCATGCTTCCAGAGAACTGGAAATTAGGTAACGTAGCTCCCTGTTTAAGAAGGTAGAAAGACAGAAGACAAGAATCTAAGGCTAGTTAGCCTACCCTCTGTTAGTAAAATTTTAGAGTCCATTATTAAGGATGAGACTGCTGAGTAATTGGAAGTGCATGGTAAAATAGGGCGGAGTAAGCACAGTTTCATCAAGGGCAGGTTACACCTGACAAATCTGTTAGAATTCTTTGAGGTGATGAGCAAGTTAGACAAAGGACAGCCAGATCTATTTGGATTTCCAAAAGGCCTTGAACAGGGTACCACAGAGGAGGCTGCTAAATACGACAAGAGGATGAATGGAGGATTGACCGACAGGCAGAAAGCAGAGAATAGGGATAAAGGGATCTTTTTCAGGATGGCAGCCGGTGACTAGTGGAGTTCTGCAGGGTTGGAACACAACTATTCAAGTTACATATTAACTATTTGGATGAAGGAACTGAGGGCATTGTTGCTAAGTTTGCAAATGACAGAGAGATAGGAGTGGGGGGACAGGTAGTTTTCAGTTAGCAGGGAAGCTGCAGAAGAACTTGGACAGACGAGAAAAGTGGGCAAAGAAGTAGCTATAGAATACAGTGTAGGAAAGTGTTAGGAATTCTAAATGGGGAAGGGCCTCAGAAATCTGAAGTACAAAAAGACTTAGGAATCCTAAAGAACAACAACCAGACTCCTTAGAATGTACAGGTTCATGATTACATTCAAGGGTACATCAACACTGCGTCAAATGCTATCAAAGACTGATGACCCCATATCAACAGTGAACGGGACAAACGTGATGTACAGAATCCCATGCAACGCGTACAATAGACATTACATTGGACAAATAGGGAGGAAACTGACGACCAGCTGGCAGTAAAAAGACATGACCAATATTCATTTGTCTCGATACACACAGACAATGAACGCCATCAGTTTGACTGGGACAAAATAACTATACTGGGACAAGTGAACAACAGACGTGCAAGGGAATTTCTAGAGCCTGGTTCTCACCATGGAAATCCATTAACAAACACACAGAAATAGAACCCGTAAACTGACCGCTGCCAAAAAACAGAACCAGAAGTGACAAGACCCATCTCACCAAAGGATCATATAAATTTGTAACGGAGCAGAACACCAACGCTTTGATCAGAGGGCACACTGACAAAGTTGCCTAGAATGGTAACAAAACGTCTGCCCAACATTGAACAACCAGCTTGGCAACCAAATCTGTAAGACCTTAAGAAGTTAAAGTTCTAAATTGAAGGAGGGCCAATTTTAACAGTATTAGGTAATACGTTACAAAAGTTGATGGTGGGGGGTGATATTCGCAGGTAAAGGCATGTCTGGAAAGTGGCAAGTTTTCAAGTCGAGTCAACGAGAGTCCAGAGACACACTTCCTGTCAGGGTGAGGAGCAAGGCTGGTAGGTGGAGGGGTAACACAGTGTGGAGCTGGAGGAACACAGCAGGCCAGGCAGCATCAGAACAGCAGGAAAGCTGACGTTTCAGGTCGGGACCCTTCTTCAGAATTGGGGGAGGGGGAAAGAGAGCTGGGAAATAAATAGAGAGGAGGGCTGGGGCTGGGGAAGGTTGGTGGGATGATGATAGGTGAGTGCAGGTAGGCAGTGGTGGGATTGGTCAGATAGGTGGGAGAGAAGATGGGCAGGTTGTGTCAGGTCAAGGAGGCAGGGATGAGAGGGAGGGGTTGGTCATGGGATGAGGCCGGGGGTGGGGAGATTTTGAAACTAGTAAGGTCCACATTGAGACCATTGGGTTGTAGGCTCCCAAGGTGGAATATGAGGTGCTGCGCCTCCAGTTTCCAGATGGCGTGATTGTGACACTGGAGGAGGCCCAGGATGGACATGTCGCCGTGGGAGTGGGAGGGGGGAGTTGAAGTGGGTTGCGACTGGAAGGTGTTTTGTCGTTTGTTGTAGATGCATAGATGCTCTACAAAGCAGTCTCCGAGCCTCCATTTGGTCTCACCGATGTAGAGGAGGCTACATTGGGAGCAGCAGATGCAGTAGACCACATTAGCGGATGTGCAGGTGAACATCTGTTGTGGGAAGTTTTTTTTGGCTCCTTGGATGGAGGTGAGGCGGGAGGTGCAGGGACAGGTATAGCACTTCCTTCGGTTGCAGGGAAAGATGCCGGGGTGGTGGGGCTAGTAGGGAGTGTGGAGCAGACGATGGAGTCGCAGAGAGAGCGGTCCCTACAGAAGGCAGATAGAGGTGGGAGGGAAATATATCCTTGGTTGTGGGATCAGGTGGCAGAAGTGGTGGAGAATGATACGTTGAATCCAGAGGTTAGTGGGGTGATACGTGAGGACAAGGGGGATTCTGTCTGTTTTTTGTTGCGGGGAGGGGATGTGAGGGCAGAGGTGTGGGGAACGCAAGAGATGCAGTTGAGAGCATTTTTGATCACGGTTGGGGGGGGGTGGTAGTTGTGGTCCTTGAATGCAATCCCCTACTCCCAATTCCTCCGCCTCCGCAGCATCTACTCCCAAAATGGAACGTTCCATTCCTAAACATCCCAGATGTCCCGTTATTTCAAGGACCGTGACTCCCCCCACCCCTTCAGTGGTTGAAAATGCTCCCGACCGCATATCTTGCGTTTCCCGCACCTCTGCCCTCCTCTGCCTTGGTGAGCAGAGACTCGGAGACCGCTTTGTAGACCACCTGCGCTCTGTTCGCAACAAACGACAACACCTTTCAGTCGCGAACCACTTCAGCTCCTCCTCCCACTCCCTGGGTGACATGTCCATCCTGGACCTCTTCCAGTGTACTCAGAAACTGGAGGAGTAGCACCTCATATTCTGCCTTGGGAGCCTACAATCCAATGGTCTCAATGTGGACTTTACTAGTTTCAAAATCTCCCCACCCTGGCCACATCCCATGACCAACCCTCCCTCTCATCCTCGCCTCCTTGACCTGACACAACCTGTCCATCTTGTCTCCCACCTCACTGACCAATCCCCACCACTGCCTACCTGCACTCACCTAACACCATCCCACCGACCTTCCCCAGCCCCACCCCTCCTCTCTATTTCCCAGCTCCCTTTCTCCCCCCTCCCCTATTTGCGAAGAAGGGTCCCGACCTGAAACTTCAGCTTTCCTGCTCCTCTGATGCTGTCTGGCCTGCTGTGTTCCTCCAGCTCCACACTGTGTTATCTTTGACTCCAGCATTGGCAATTCTTACTATCTCTGGTAGGTTTAGAGAATGCTTGATGACAAGAGAAATTGGGGTTCTGGTCAAGAATATGAAGGAAGTATATGTCAGGTATAGACAGCAGGGATCGAGTGAATCCCTAGAGGAGTTTTGGGCACTACGAGTATACTTAAGAGGCAAATCAAGGTGAGGAAAATGGGGACGTGAGATTGCTTTGGCAAATAGGGTTAAGGACAATTTAGAAGGTTTCTATAAACACATTAAGGACAAAAGAGTATCGGGGAGAGAATGGGGCCCCTTAAAGATCACAAGGCCGCATGTGTGGAGAACCACCGGAGATAAGGGAGATCCTAAATGAGCATTTTGCATTTGTTATTTTGCATTTGTTTACCATGAAGCTAGAGAACTTGGGGAAATAAAAAGTGATATCTTGAAAAGTGTTCATATTACAGAGGAGGTGGTGCTGAATGCCTTAAACTCATAAACGTGGATAAATCCCCAGGAAGTAATTGCTGGTCCCCTTGCTGAGATGGTTGTATCCCTGGTAGCCCCAGGTGTGGTTACGGAAGACTGCATGTTGGCTAACATGGTGCCATTATTTAAGAAAGGTAGTAAGGAAATGCCAGGGAGCTGTAGACTGGTGAGTCTGACATCAGTGGTGGGCAAATTGTTCGAGGGGATTCTGAGGAGCAGAATTTACATGTATTTGGAAAGACAAATACTGATTAGGGATAGTCAGTGTGGCTTTGTATGTAGGAAATCATGTCTCACTAACTTGATTGCGTTCTTTGAAGAAAGGGTGAAAAGGATTGATGAAGGCAGAGTGGTGGGCATTGTCTGTATGGATTTGAGTAAGATGTTGGACATGGTTCCGCATGATCATCTGGTTAACAAGGTCAGATCACATGGAATACAGGGAGAACTAGCCGTTTGGATGCAAAATTCTCTTGAAGGTAAGAAACAAAGGGTGGTAGTCGAGGGTTGTTTTTTGGACTGGAGTGACCAGTGGTGTGCTGCAGTGATTGGTGCTGGGTCTACTGCTTTATGTCATTCATATAAACGATTTGGATGTGAAAGTAGCAGGAATGTTTTGTAGGTTTGCAGGTGACACCAAAATTGGTGGTGTCGTGGACAGTAAAAAGGTTACCCAGGAGTACAGTGGGACCTTGATCACATGGGCCGAGGAGTAGCAATGGAGTTTAATTTAGATAAATGTGATGTGCTACCTTTTGGTGGGACTAATCGGGGCGGGACTTAGACACTTGATGGTAAGATCCTGGGTACTGGTGCTGGACAAAGATCTTGGAGTGCAGGTTTGTAGTTCCTTGAAAGTGCAGTCGCAGGCAGACAGGGTAGTGAAGAAGACATTTGGTGCACTTGCCTTTATTGGTCATTGCATTGAGTATGGGAGGTCATGTTGAGGCTGTACAGGATATTGGTTAGGCCACTTTGGAATACTGCGTTCAATTCTGGTCTCCCTGCTATAAGTAGTACGTTGTGGAACTTGAAAGGGTTCAGAAAAGATTTACAAGGATATTGCCAGGGTTGGAAGGTTTGAGCTATAAGGAGAGGCTAAATAGGCTGGGGCTATTTTCTTTGAGCGTCAGGGCTGAGGGGTGACTTTTTAGACGTTTATAAAATCATGTGAATAGACAAGGTCTTTTGCCCAGAATAGCAGGATACAAAACTAGAGGCCCTAGGTTTGAGATGAGAGGGGAAAGATTTAAAAGGGACCTAAGGGGCAACTTCTTTTGCACAGGGGATGGTACATGTATGGAATGAACTGCCAGAGGAAGTGGTGGAGGCTGGTACAATTAGAACATTTAAAAGGCATCTGGATGGGTAAATGAATAGGAAGGGTTCAGAGGGAAATGGGGCCCAATGCAGGCAAATGGGACTAAATGAATTTAGGACAGCTGGTCAGCATGGACAAGTTGGACTGATGGGTCTGTTTCATGCTGTACATTTCTAACTTGTATGCATGTGAAGGACTAACATGCCTCTGTGAATGTGATATGGATACATGTGATTTTAACCACAGAATTAAACACTTTTAATATAATGTATTAATTTCAAGCATCCAAGACCAACTTGAAATCCCTGTCAAGTAAGTAATAAGTACCAGTGTTTGTTTCATATGATATTCAGAATTGTAAAGTTTACTGTTTGCTGTGCCTTTTTATTTTCCTTTCATAGGCTCTGAACTTGCCTTTCCCCCTGCTGCCTATGATTGTGCAGTCTGCAGTAAAACCTTTCAGATTCTTTACAAAAATGAAGAGATCGTGGTTAATGACGTGCTACTCCTCAAAGTTAAAACGTTACTTGATGGAAAAAAGGTAAAAAGTTTAACTCAAGATTCAACTTGAATATTTTAATAACTATCTTAAGTTAACCCATTAATATTAAATAGAGATATTGTAAACTTGATTTATGATACCTGACAACATCATCAACTTGCATTTATCTAATCCATTTCATATTGAAAATGATCCCAAGGAGCTTCTTGGAAGCCAATGGAACAGATTTGATGAGGGAGCCTAACACCTTGGCCATGCAGTGGATTTTCAATGAAATTTTCAATTTCCTTGTGAGGAAAGCTTTAGTACGTTTGGTTGATATTTATTGGAATTTAGGTAGAAGAGAGGGGCACTTATTAAATACACACACCTCTGAGGGGGCACAGTTTAAGAATAAATGATCATACTGTCCCAGATGGCTATGGTGGGTGACTCAGTCATTGAGTGTATTCAAGGTCGAAGGCAAGAGATTTCCGGATATTAAGAAATATCAATAGATTTTGAATAGTGCAGGAAAGTCATTGAAGTAAATCAGCCAGGATCTAGTTAAATAGTGGAGCAGGTTCAAGAGGATGAATGGCCTACTTCAGCTTCTATGTTGCTAGAAACATGATATAATTGAATGGTGAAGCAGGCTTGAAAGGTCAACGGAAAATAGGACTTATCAACATGGAGCAGAAGCCCATTCAGTCCCTTGAACCGGCCCCGATATTTAATAAGATTACGACGGATATCTAGAAATCCACATTCCACTCCTTTCCTTACCAGGAATCTAACCATCACCAACTTAGAAATACTCAAAGACTCTGCTTTCAGCAGCATTTCAGGAAGAGAGGTCCCATCAGAGGTGGAGATGAGTTTCTTTCGAACGTAAATTCTGGAGAAGCATGTAGAATTAAAAAAGGACAGTAGTAACTGGGATATATAATTGATAAAGGGATGGGAGGTAGAAAGAGGTAGCGAAAGAGATTTTTTTTCATGAGCAAGTAGTATGCAATAAGGTGAGTCTAAAGGCCCTCCGCTTCTTCCTGTCCTGCAGGCCCGACCAGTCCCCCTCCACTGACACCCTCATCCGCTTAGCTGAACTCGTCCTCACCCTTAACAACTTCTCCTTCAATTCCTCCCACTTCCTACAGGCAAAGGGGGTGGCCATGGGTACCCGCATGGGCCCAAGCTATGCCTGCCTCTTTGTAGGATACATGGAACAATCCCTGTTCCGAAGCTACACTGGCTGTATTCCCCACCTCTTCCTCCGTTACATCGATGTTGCCTCATGCTCCCACGAGGAGCTCGAGCAGTTCATCCACTTCACTAACACCTTCCGCCACAACCTGAAGTTCACCTGGACCATCTCTGATACCTCTCTCCCCTTCCTGGACCCCTCTGATTCCATCTCTGGCAATCACCTGGAATCCGATATCCATTTCAAGCCTACAGACTCCCGCAGCTACCTAGAATACACCTCCTCTCACCCACCTTCCTGCAAAAATGCCATCCCCTATTCCCAATTCCTTTGCTTCCACCGCATCTGCTCCCAAGATGAGGCATTCCACTCCAGGACATCCCAGATGTCCTTGATTTTCAAGGACCGCAACTTCCCCTCCACAGTGGTCGAAAACGCCCTCAACCGTGTCTCTTGCATTTCCTGCAACTCCTCCCTCACACCCTCTCCCCGCAATAACGACCAAAACAGAATCCCCCTCGTCCTCTCATACCACCCCACCAACCTCCGGATCCAACGCATCATCCTCCGACACTTCCACCATCTGCAACCACTGCCACTGCCAAAGACGTTTTTCCCTCCCACCCTTATCTGCTTTCTGGAGGGACCACTCTCCCCGAGACTCCCTTATCTGCTCCACACTCTCCACCAATCCCACCACCCCGGCACTTTTCCCTGCAACCGCAGGAAGTGCTACTCCTGCCCCTACACCTCCCTCCTCACCCCCATCCCAGGCCCCAAGAAGACTTTCCACATCAAGCAGATGTTCACCTGCACATCTGCTAATGTGGTATACTGTATCCACTGTTCCCGTTGTAGCCGCCTCTACATCGGGGAAACCAAGCAGAGGCTTGGGGACTGCTTTGTGGAACACCTGTGTTCGGTTCGCAACAAACAACTGCACCTCCCAGTCGCAAACCATTTCAACTCCCCCTGCCACTCCTTGGACAACATGTCCACTCTGGGCCTCCTGCAGTGCCACAACGATGCCCCCTGATGGTTGCAGGCACAGCACCTCATATTTTGCTTGGGAACCCTGCAGCCCAATGGTCTCAATGTGGACTTCACAAGCTTCAAAATCTCCCCTCCCCTGACCGCATCCCAAAACCAGCCCAGCTCGTCCCCGCATCCCTAACCTGCCCTCCCAACTACCCGCCCCACCCCCATCTCCTACCTGCCAGCCTCATCCCATCACCTTGACCTGTCCGTCCTCCCTGAACCGACCTATCCCCTCCCTAACTCCCCACCCCTTAACTGGCTCCAACCCCGCCTCTGACCTGTCTGTCTCCTCTACGCCTATTTTCTCCTTTATCCCTCTTCTGTCTGCCTTCCCCTCTCCCATTTCTGAAGAAGGGTCTAGACCCGTAACGTCAGCTTTCCTGCTCCTCTGATGCTGCTTGGCCTGCTGTGTTCATCCAGCTCTACACCTTGTTATCTCATGCAATAGGGTGATCCAGGTACTGGTATTGTAAGTGTTGTTTGTGCATAAATGACCGACACTTGAGTCTTGGGAGTACAATTGCTTTGTACAATATAGAATGAAGTTATGCTAAGCCTTTAGGTGTAACCTGTAGTAAGATGTCCAGGTACCACAACTCCTGAAGAATCAAAAGCCTTGAAAGGGGCTTAGAGGAGATTTATCAAAGGTGAGCAATTTTGCTTGTCTGGCAAAACCAGAGATGATGCAATTGATTTCGGTCGAACAGAGAATGTTAGAGGTATTCAAAGCTATAAGTGGTATTGGTAGATTGGACATTGACAGGACAATCAATAATTAGGAAATGGATTTTCAAGTACTTCATAAAAGAACAAAGGGATTGGTTGGAAAAAAATGGGCAAAAGTCACAGTGCAATGAGAAAGATCTGATTGTGGCCTGAACAGCACTTTCTTGCCTGTTCCTCCATAGCTCTAGACTCCCTTTTCAGCCAAAAATCCGTCTGACTCTGTCTTCAATATCTTGATAGAGGTAGGGATTTCTAAAGATGACTCTGAGAAGAAATTCCTCCTTTATCATTTATTATTGAATGAAGCCCCCTCAGAGGTGTATTCAATGAATTCCCTTCTCTTCTATCTAAATTCCGATGAATTTAGGGCCAAGATGCTAAACGTTTCCTCCCAAGAAGCAGTGCAGTGAACTTTCTCTGAACAGTTTCCAGTGCAAGTATATCCTTCTTTAAGGACATCAAAACTGTAACAGCACTCCAGGTGCAGTCTCACCAGTGCCCTGTACAGACATTATTAGACATCCCTACATTTATGCTCCACCTTCGCAATAAAAGCCAATGTGTAACTAGAGAGGATGCATTGAAAATTTGCTAGGGTTGGAGGGGCTAAGCTAGAGAAGAAGTTACATAGGCTGGGGCTATTTACCTACGAACAACAAATGTTGAAAGGGGACCTGATGGAAGTGTATAATATTGTGAGGGTCATAGTGTGAATAGGAAGGCACTTGGTAAGAGGGTTAGTAAATGAGTACATAGATATTGAGATGAGGGGTAGAAGAGTAGATGAGAAAGTTTTCACAACATATTATCATTGGAGATTCAAAAGGCGAAAGCAGAATTCAAATCTCCTAAAGATTTTACTAAGGTAGAGTGACTGGCGACACCACATCCACAAACATAAGCATCCATTCCCTCCATCACCAATGGACAGTAGCAGCACAGTGTGCACTAGCTACAAGATGCACTGCAGAAATTCCCAAAGATTCTTCGACAGTACCTTTCGAACTCATGACCATTTCCATCCAGGAGGACAAAGGCAACAGATATATAGGAACACCATCAAACTTCCCCTGCAAGTGCACCACCACCTCCCCTCCCCCTCCCCAAGTAACTCACCATCCTTGGTTGGAAACATATTGCTGTTTCTACTCTCACTGGGTCAAAATCCTGGAACTCCTCTGATGGCATCGTGGATAAATATACAGCCTGTGGACTGCAGAGTTCAAGAAAGCAACTCACCAGTACCTTCTGAGCAACAACCAGTCCCTGAGCAGGGAGACCTTTTTTAAGCTTTTTTAAAATTTTGTTGTGAGATATAAGCATCGTTGGCTGGGCCAGCATTTATTGTTTTTCCCTATTTGCCACTGGGAAGGTACTGGTGTGTTGCGCTCTTGAACTGCTGCCTTCTCTGCCCCACTGCCCCCTCCCCTTCTCCTCTTCCTTCCCTCATCCCTCCCCCCCCGGCACCCCTCCTTCCCTGCTCTTCCCACCTCCCCCCCCCCCCCCTCCCCCACCAACCACCCCTCCCTTCCTTCTCTCTCTCTCACACACACACCATCCCCCCACCTCCCCACACCTTGCACCACCCCCCCACCCATCCCGACTGGTGTGGAGGCTCCAATAAATGCAACTTGCTGCCATTTTGAATAAAGTTTCAATGAAACCTTTGTGCCATCATCCATTCTGACGTTGTGGATGACATTTAATTTGACCTAATTAACTTAACTATTTGCTTCCCTAGGTGAGCATGGACATTATAATTGAGGGAAAATCAGTTTTGATCATGCAATATTTACGTTTTTTATTGTTAGTGGTGTATTATAATATTACTATAATTTTGTACTTTAGAAGTTAAATTAATGAAAAAGCACAATTGATGTCAACATTAAAACTTTATACATTTTTATTATTCATAGTGTTTCTCACATTGAAAGTGGTTTGAAGTAAGTACAAATTGTTTAAGGAAGTCAAAATAAACTTTATTTTGTAACGAATTTTATGTCTAGATTGAAGAATCCTTGAATGAGATGGATTTCCAGTTGTCTTTAGATCTCAATTTCACTGACAAAGACTTTGCGTGAGTATTCATCAAAAGATTAGGATTATTCTGTTCTGTTACTTTAAAATGATAACACCAAGTCTTGTGGACATAGAACAGTACAGCACAATACAGGCCCTTCAGCCCACGACGTTGTACCGACATATATTTTACAACCAACTTTTGTGGTGATTATAAATAAATTTTCACTTTTTTTCTGGAATCTGGGTGAAATGATAAGTTTCTCAAGAAGTTGGTGTAGTTTCTCCTCAAAGTATGGTAATAAGAACTCAGCTTCTGTGTTTTCCATTTCACTGGTTGAGGGAAGTTGTGTCACTGGCTAGAGTCAACAGTTAATGCTCTTACCTCGTTCATAAGAAGGCGGTGGTTAGCTGCCTCTTGAACTGCTGCAGTCTATTTCATGTAAGTGCACCTATAATGCTGTCAGGAAGAGAGTTCCATGATTTTGACTCATCGACAATAGAGAATTGGCAAGAGATTGCTAAAGCATCAGGATTGTGGGGGCGAAGTGGGGATCTTCTAGGTGGTAGTGTTCCTGTGTACCTTGTGCTGATTCCTAATAATGTAGTAATGTAACCTGAAAAGGTATGAAATGAAACTCTCATAATTTGAAACACATCTCCTTGTCTTGGGTCATATATTTTCTCATTCTTCAAAAGAACACCAAACACAGTGTCACTTGCGTGAATTGGTGACTTATTCCACAATAGATGAAGTGTACCGATTGCCGAATACAGTCGGAGAAGTGTGAAATGAAGCACTTTGGTTGGAAGAGCACTATACGACAATACAAAATAACTATTTGTGCACAGATCATGAAGGTCAAAAATCTGTGGTTGGTTTGTTAGTTTGCAGGCATTTCATTACCCTACTGGGTAACATCATCAGTGCAGCCTCTGATGAAGTGCTGTTGTGTTTTCCCGCCTGTTATTTAAACTCTGGGGTCCATTGGAGCTGATTACCTCATACCTGGTTTTTCTTCATGGCAGACCTTTTTTATAAGGTCTAATTCTACGTGTTTATTGATGGCCTTCTTTGTGGAGAAGCAGGCCTCTAGAAATTCCCTTGCTTGTCTCTGTTTGGCCTGTCCTAGAATCCTGATGTCCCAATTGGCACGGTGGCTCAGTGGTTAGTACTGCTGCCTCACAGTGCCAGGGACTTGGGTTCGATTCTACCATCAGGCAACCATCTGTGTGGAGTTTGCACATTCTCTCTGTCTGCGTGGGTTTCTGCCGAATACTGCAGTTTCCTCCCACAGTCCAAAGATGTGAAGGCTAAGTGGACTGGCCATGCTAAATTGCCCATAGTGTTCAGGGATGTGTAATTAGGTGGGTTTTAGGGGGATAGGTCTGGTGGGATGCTCTGAGGGTTGGTGTGAACTTGTTGGGCTGAAGGGAAATATCACCTCTCGTATACATTGATTTTGAGACAATGACTTGAGAGGAATCTGGATTTTGCATTTTAATCCTTTCTCACCGATTAAAGATTCGACAAGAGGCAGCCAGTTTTAGGGTTGTTACCTTTCTGCTCATAAATTCTGTCTTACACCTTCTGTCTCACACTATGCCTGGGGAAGGAGCTGAGCTCAGAGCTTACATTTTCAAATAAACCTGTTGGACTATAACCTGGTGTGGTGTGATTTTTGACCTTGTCTACCCCAGTCCAACACTGGCATCTCCACATCATAGAAGGTGGCAGGGCAAGTGGGGAGCTCAGTTATACAACATATGGTCTTGCCTTTATTAATAGGGGCATAGAATACAAAAGCAAATGGGTAATGCGGAATTTGTACTACATACTTGTTAGATCTCAGCTGGAGTAATATGTGCAGTTGCAGGTGCCACTTTATAGGAAGTGCACAAATTGAGTGTGTCAGGAAACAATTTATTAGAATGGTCCCAAGTTTGATAAACTTCAGTTATGAGAATAGATTGAAAAAGTTGAGACTATTCTCCTTAGAGATAGTAAGGCTGAGGGGGAGATCTTATTGGGGTTTTCAAAACCATGACCTGGCTGGACAGTAGATAAGAAGGAGCTGTTTTTGCTTCTAAAAGGAACAAGAACAGAGGGCATAGATTCAAAGCTATGTGCAAATGAAGCAAGGGTGGTGTAAGAAAAAACTTTTTCACACAACCATTTGTAAGGGTATGATTGCATTGCCTGGAAATGTGGTGAAGGCAGGTTCAGTTTAGGTATTCAAGAGGCCATTGGATGGTTATTTTGATAATGATGGTGTGCAGGGATTTTGAGGAAAAGGTAGGAGATTAGCACTAGATATTCAAGCTGGTGCAGATACGATGGGCCTATGACTCTATTAAAATACACCTGGGAGGGTTGGAAGTTGATATTGAAAGATAGAATCAGTACATTATCTCTCCAACAATGTGTTATTTCTTTTGAATAGCCTGTCTGCTTCCTTTACCGTATTTCAGCCATTCTGTTACCTTTCTCCTTTTGTAGCAGTTTTGATGCTTTACCTACTGACTTCTGACCTCTTAATTTGATTGGATCAAAGAATTTGTTTAAATGAGTACGTGAATGACCAAAATTTGGGGCACTGCTTTCCCTGACCTAAATTAATGAGGTAGGCTGGAATGCTCAAGGTGCAATTTCAAAGATTTGTAGATGTCTCATAACTAAAAAGTATTATCTGCCACATGGTTGACAATGGTAAACTTTGAGGGGATATAGACTGGCAGCATGTGGCACATTCAGTTTAAAAGAGAGAAGTATGAAGTTACTCATTTCGGTTCAAAGAATGAGGAGAGGACATAAGATAAAGGATACAATTCTAAAGCTCGTACACAAACAGTCAAAAGGAATATGGGATCTTGGCCTTTTAGAAATAGAAGCATGGGAGTACAAAAGCAAAGAAATTTTATGAAATGCTGGTTCAACCTTAACTGAAATATTGCAGCCAATTCTGGGTGGCACACTTCAGAAACGATGTGAAGGCTTTGGAGAAGATGTCGAAAGAATTTTTGAGAATGGTTACAGGAATGAATAATTTCAATTATAGGGATAGATTTGAAAAACCGGGGCGGTTTTCCTTAGAGAAAACAGCCTGCGATGAGATTTAGTCTGCAACTTGAAAATTGAGAGGCCTGGACCAAGTAAAGGGAGAGCAACAGTTCCCATTGGCAGAAGGGTTGAGAACCACAGGATACCTGTTTAAAGTAAATGACAAAAGTGCCAGGGATGACATGAAAAATTTTTTTTTACAAGCTTAGCATGTAGTTAGGATCTGGAATGCACTACCTAGAGGCAGGTTGAGTCATAGTTTTCAAAGGGGAGTTAAATGATTCAGTGAAGAGATTTGAAGGGCCTCATGACAAGATAGCATGAATGTAGCTGAGTTACTGTTGCAGTGAACTGACATCGACACTTTGGATTAAATGGGCACCTTTCGTATTGTAACCGTTCAGTGGTTCTCATTAAAAACAAATATGCAATTCTTCAGTATATGGGCATTGCCAATGTCTGTTTTGTATTTAAATTAACTATTATCTACATCTGGAGTTGTTAATATCATTTAAGTAAGCTGTTGCTCACAACGAGGCTTAAAATGGCTCCTAGTTTGAATTGAACTGGTAACACAGCAGGCCAGGCGCTTCAGAGGAGCAGGAAAGCTGACGTTTCTGGTCAGGACCTTTCTATAGAAATGGGGAAGGGGGAGAGGGAGCTGGGAAATAAATGGAGGAAGGCTGGGGCTGGGAAAAGTAGGTGGGATGGTGATAGATGAGTGCAGGTAGGCAGTGGTAGGGATTGGTTAGTGAGGTGGGAGGAGCGGAGAGGTGGGATAGAAGATGGACAGGTTGTGTCAGGTCAAGGAGGCGGGGATGAGAGGGAGGGTTGGTAACGGGATGAGGCCGGGGGGGTGGGGAGATTTTGAAACTAAAAAAGTCCACATTGAGACCATTGGGTTGTAGGCTCCCAAGGCGGAATATGAGGGGCTGCTCCTCCAGTTTTGGGGTGGTGTGATTGTGACACTGGAGGAGGCCTGGGACGGACATGTCGCCCAGGGAGTGGGAGTGGGGGGTGGAGTTGAAGTGGTTCGCGACTGGCAGGTGTTGTCATTTGTCGGGAACCGAGCGCAGGTTCTCTGCAAAGCGGTCTCCGAACCTCTGCTTGGTCTCACCGATGCAGAGGAGGCCACATCAGGAGCAGCGGATGCAGTAGACCACATTAGTGAATGTGCAGGTGAACATCTGTCTGATGTGGAATGTTTGTTTTGTGCCTTGAATGGAGATGAGGTGGGGGTGAAGTGTCGAGGTAGGTGTCGCACTTCGTGTGGCTCCATGGAAAGGTGAATTAGCAGATGAATTCAATTTCAAAAAAGGTGCAAGAAAATTGAGAGAAAAAAGAGAGATAGGACAAACTAGAAAAATCATTCAAACAATTTACATTCTAAAAATTTCTGCTGAATTATTTTAAATGAAAAAATAAGTCGACAAATGTTTAATTCACTTTTTGAACCAGAGGATGATTTGCAGTGATTGACAATTATCAGAATGATATTTGTAAAGCACGTTTAACAAAATAAAATGTAATAAACATTACAAAATAAAATGGCATTGATTCAAATGAGAAGATAGTTCACATAGCCAAGAGCTTGATCGCATTGAAAATTTGGTTCTTGCATCACTACTTGCTAGATGTAACTTTCTGTAATGGGTTTAGTGGGCAACTAAGATGTAAGAGCAGCAACTTAATGAAAATTCCCAGGAGTCTGAGTGAGGTGCAATTTCACTGAAGAGAATAATATTGCAAATTGGTACTTATTTGGTCATGGGCATCGGTTTCTTGCCACAAGTTACTAGCTGATTTTCCCATGAAGAATTGGGTCATTCAAATAGTTATTTCTAACATTGAATTTGATTCATTGTTGAAACATTGAGAACTCAAAAACAATATTCCAAAAAACATGAGTAAACACAAAGTGCTTTTCATGCAGTTTAAGGGAAAATAAAACTGAGATTTTCCACAAACCTGTGTGAATAAAAATGTTTGACCCTTGCCTACTCTTTCACCAATTTAGAACAAAGAACATAGAAAAGTACTTCCAAACATGTTCCAAACATGACGCCAAATGAGTCTGATGAAGGGTCTAGACCCTTCAGTTTTCCTGCTCCTGTGATGCTGCTTGGCCTGCTGTGTTCATCCAGCTCCACACCTTGTTATCTCTATGCCAAATGAAACTAATCCCTTCTGCCTGTCCATATCTGTCCATTCCTTGCAAATTCGTATGCTTATGTAAAAGTCCCTTAAATGCAGTTATCATATCTACCTCCATCATCACCTTTGGCAGTGCATTTCAGACTCATGTCATCTTTGAGCTTTTCCCCATCACCCATCCCCAAGTATTAGACATTTCAATTGTGGGGAGAAAGATGCTGACCGTCAAACCTGTCTACACATCTCATAATTTTATAGATTTTTATCAAGTCTTCCCTCAGCTTTGTGAGATATTGTATTATGATTCTCTTTACCACCTCTCTCACAAGCGCTGTATGTTTACTATACTGTACTTCCATTCACTCATTCATAAAACTGCATTTTTACGGCACATTTTATAAAACTAAATTAAACATCCCTACTAACCCGTTACTGTTTCTTTACACCTTTCAATAATAAGTGTTAACACTGTAACCTACTCAGAACAATGCCATGCCTGCTATCGTGTCTCCATAACTCACTCAAAACTCTGGAAAGGTTATAATATTAATTAGCCCTTAGCAACTGTCTCTCAGAACCTGAATAGGTGGTTGAATATCAAACAGTTTCCTCCACTACTATGTACTTTTTAGATACCTATTAAATAGTGCTGCTACTTCCTTTAAGAAACTTAATATCTTAACGGGGGAGGCGATGGCCCAGTGTTGTTATCACTGAACTGTTAATTCAGAGACCCAGATAATGTTCTGGGGACCCGGGTTCGAATCCTGCCATGACAGATGGCAGAATTTGAATTCAGTAGATATCTGGAATTAAGAATCCATTGTCAATTGTCAGAAAAACCCATATGGTTCTCTAGTGACCTTTAGGGAAGGAAACTGCCACCTTTACCTGGTTTGGCTTACGTGTGACTCCAGACCCACAGCAATGCGGTTGACTCTTAACTGCCCTTTGGGCAATAAATACTGCCTAGCCAGCGACACCCAACATATAATTTCTCACTTATTTAGACTATATAGGTCTAATATTTTTACTGACATCACTAACTTTAAAGACAAAAGGACTAACACCACTTAAATATTTAATTTAAGGAAACTTCATTCTTGATGCTGGATATTAGACAAGTCCTAATGTAAAGTACTACTGGGTGATAACTTTTGGTCTACTGACTGCATAAGGCAGAGAATAAAAGACCAGACTTTGAGATTGTAAGAACAGTTACAATTTACATGAGAAAGCTGTAGTAGAAAGCCCGAATTGTTATGTTGTTTGACTTCTAACATTCTCAAAATATTAAACGTGGGAAAATCTGAAATAAAAACAAACTGTTGGAAATACTCGGCAGATAGGCAATGTTTATGAAGAGAGAATGCAAATTAATGTTTTGAGTTGACGATTTGACTCAAAACATTAACTCTGCTCCTCCTATCTATAGGTGTTGCAAGACTTGCTGAATATTTCCAGCACTTGATGTTCTTATGCTACTGAAAGTGATTTGATATAGCCAATTGACTTTCTAACATCATATTCAACAGTTGGTAACCTGAAACAAGAACCTTGGAAAAAGAATAGGAGAAGATGGACATGGAATGAAAATCAAACACGTTCAGAAGAATTAAAAGGATTCTGTAATGAACTTCAGAAGGGGGGAATAGTTAAATAGCAATAGTGATTTTAAAAAAACACATGGTACAATGCAATAAATTAAATAAATAAAAATACAGGGCTTAATCTTAGGATCAGATCATAGAATACAGACAGTGTGGAAGCAAGCCATTAGGCCCACTGAGTCCACACTGACTGAATATGCCAAGGACAAAGTGAATGGGGAATTATCAGCTGGAGGAGGGATGCATGGAAAACTAAGAAATGTCACAGGAACTTATTAAAAGGAAAAAGCATATTTCCAGTACCTCTGACCAGAAAGAAAATAGAAGATACAAATAAGATAAAAATTGTCAAATTTGACCAGAAGACTGTGTGGAAACGTATGGCGCTGTCCCTTGAGCTTCGTTGGAGTGCTGGAGGAGGCCAAATGTAAGGGGTTGAAGTGGGACGGAGGGTTGAACAAGCAAGCAGTGGAATGTTTGAGATGACACTTGCTAATAAGGAAGGTTTTTCAGAAAGACGTCACCTAATCTCTTGCCTCATGTGAATGACATAACGCTAATCGCAGTCAAAAGAACATGAAAAGCTCAAAACGTGTGCATTGCTGTCGCCACCAGGCGTGTTTAGATAAATGGCGTGCTAGCATAGAAAGAACCAACTTACTTGACCTCTTCCGAAACTATGCAGAATCAATTTAAGTATGATATAAGGTATTCATTCAGATAAAAATGGAAACTCAAAATGCTGGCTCCCCATTTAAGAGTATCAATTTTAAAGTTTCAATATTTTGGCTTACAGATTGGAGATGAGTTCTTATATAAATATCATCCCTTCCCCAGGCCACAAAAAGGACAGGTTTTCCTTCACTTTATTTGTCTGTATATTAATTCAGTGAATATCCAGCCTTTATTTTTAAAGTCGATTTTTAAAAATTTTCTTTCAGATTTGATGACCCAAATTCCCTACAAGTGATTAGTAGTCGGACATTGAAGCTGCACTTCAGTTTATATCGAGGACTTCATCATCATGTCAATGTTATGTTTGATTACTTCCACCTCTCTGTTGTATCAATCACTATTCATGCTTCCTTGGTTGCGCTTCACCAGCCTCTGATAAGGTGGGTCTTTATACCCTCAATTGAAGTGCTTTAAATTGTATTGCTGTTACTACTAAACGGACGCAGTAAGTTTTCATTTATTGGTATTGTTTCTAGATAATGTCTCCTAAATGAAGTAACGTGCTGGACAAACTTGACAGTAATTTTATTCATCAAAAAGTCAATATCTACCAAGATAGTATTCTGCTGGGCCTGATCGTATATTAGGAACTTGTTAATCATTTAGGGCCGAATCCATGAAAACCTAAAAGCATCCAGTGTAAAGTTGAATCTTTTTAATATGTCCACATTTGGATTCTACTTGGTAAAAATATTTCTAGCTATGTAACTCAAGGGGGCAAAATTGGTGGAGGTTTTGAACTCGCATTCTCGCATTCATTCACTACTTCTGTCATTCATCAATAATTATCCAGGTTTCAGCGGTGGTAAGTGACATACTGTCATTTTTTTTCAAAGGTGTCACTTATCTACAAGCCAAAAATCATCATTAGTTCAGATGAACTTTTATCTTTAAAGTTAACCATACTGATCAGTTCAACATTCCGTTGGCTAAACCTGAATGTCAAAAATCAGTTTTGATTCATAGTTTAGCTCTGAATGTTTAGTTTTAATTGTAGTATTGACTTTAATGGAAAGACAACTGTTCGTTGAGAAAATGACCAAATAGAGAAATTATTTCTCTAATTTGATTCATTTGAGCAACTTTTGGTTCCAGATTGCAATGTTTTAATAACAGGATGTTATAGTCGGGCTTAGACCATCCGTTAATAAGAACGTTTAATCTATTAATAAATGTATCTACGTTTATTAAGGACACTGCAAAGCGGAAATTTGAAAGACAAAACCTTACACATCATTCTCAAAGTGGTCCACTTATAATTAGCGCTTAAAACGTTTCATATTGAAGTGCAGCAGAAAATCTCAATGCAAAAGGCCTCGTAAAAGATCTTTGTATCGAGCAATTTCTTTCTGAGTGACATTTTATTTGATTGCAATAGTTATTTCATTCTATCCCTCACCACCTCTCCCACTCTAAGGTAAATTAATTGTTAGATCCATACTATTATTGACAGGGAAGAAGCATCTCATTGAGACAGCACAGGCTCTCTGGAGAGCAGCTCAAATCTCCACTATCTCTGTGGCCCTGCCCATTTATTTCTATCAAATGTCCTTCAATCTCATTTTGAAATCATTGATTATCTCAATTTCCAACAAACTCATGGTCAGTGGGCTAGAGATAACAAGGTGTAGAGCTGGATGAACACAGCAGGCCAAGCAGCATCAGAGGAGCAGGAAAGCTGACGTTTCAGGTCTAGACCCTTCTTCAGAAATGGGGGAGTGGAAGGAGATTCTGAAATAAATAGGGAGAGAGGGGGAGGCGGATGGAAGATGGATAAAGGAGAAGATATGTGGAGAAGAGACAAACAGGTCAAAGAGGCGGGGTTGGAGCCAGTAAAGATGAGTGTAGGTGGGGAATTAGGGAGGGGATAGATTGGTCCAGGGAGGATGGACAGGTCAAGGAGGTGGGATGAGGCTGGTAGGTAGGAGATGGGAGTGTGGGCTTGAGGTGGGAGGAGTGGATAGGTGGGAGGACAGGTTAGGGAGGCAGGGACGAGCTGGGCTGGTTTCGGGATGCAGTCGGGGGAGGGGAGATTTTGAAGCTTGTGAAGTCCACATTGAGACCACTGGGCTGCAGGGTTCCCAAGCAAAATATGAGGTGCTGTTCCTGCAGCCTTCGGATGGCATTGTTGTGACACTGCAGGAAGCCCAGAGCGGACATGTTGTCCAAGGAGTGGGAGGGGGAGTTGAAGTAGGTTGCGACTGGGAGCTGCAGTCGTTTGTCACGAACCGAGCGTAGGTGTTCCACAAAGCAGTCTCCAAGCCTCTGCTTGGTTTCCCCAATGTAGAGAAGGCCATATCGGGAACAGCGGATACAGTATACCACATTAGCAGATGTGCAGGTGAACATCTGTTTGATGTGGAACGTCATCTTAGGGCCTGGGATGGGGTGAGGGGGGAGGTGTAGGGGCAGGTGTAGCACTTCCTGCGGTTACATGGAAAAGTGCCGGGGGTGGTTGGGCTGGTGGGGAGTGTGGAGTGGACAAGGGAGTCACAGGGAGAGTGGTCCCTCCGGAAAGCAGAAAAGGGTGGGAAGGGAAAAATGTCTTTGGTAGTGGGGTCTAGTAGTCTCGTCAGTGGGCTCTAGGTTATTACCACACGCTGCATTAAAAAAAAACTTCTTCCTCACAGACCCCGCATCTCCTGCCAAAAATCTTAAATGCCTGTTCCAGTAAGAATAACATTCCTTGTCTGTTTTATCTAAGCATGTCATAATCTTGTACACCTCTGTAAATCATCTTCTTTCAGTCAAGTTCTGCTCGAAGAATAGTGCTGTTTCTCCAAAATAGTGTGGTAGCAAAGTTCCCCACCCCTGGAGCCATTCTGGTACATCTCCCATGCACTTGCTTGAGGATCCTCCTACATTTCCTTTAGGATCCTCCTACATTTTCTTTTGTCTAATGATCAGAATTGGGAATACTTGAGTTATAGTCTAAATGGACCTTTATAAAGATTCAGTAAAACTTTATTGCATTCGTGCTGCACAAAGTTTATGAACTACAGGATCCTATAGATTACACTAACCACACACTCAATATGTTCTGCTACTTGCAGAGATTGATGCACATCCACCTGTTTTCTAAAGTGTTGCTTAAATTCAGTATCTGACTTAACAATCCCAAACGGAATCTGACCACTTGCAAATGATGCCTAATACGTCTCAAAGGTGTCTCAGGACCATATCCAAAGGGATACCTTACTCCTCCCAAAGGATACCCTGTCTATCCAAATGTATCCACAGGATTCAGGCCTGCTCCTATCAAGCAAAGTCTACATACTTTGGGTTTCAGACACGTGCCTCATGGGTGGAAGCAGCTGCTGATACATATGGGCAGCTGTCTCTGGCAACCAAAGAGTGCAACTCAGGAGCCGCCTGCCCCTTTTCCCCTGCAAGAATACCAGCCAGGTTTGGAGCCATCACCTTCTGCTAGATCTCAGATGTGATGTTCGCAAAATTTCAGAATGTTACAGTGCATGAGGAGGCTATTTGGCCCAACATGCATCATTACCTAGTGCCAATCTCCTGCTTTATCCCCATATCCTTGCACATTGTTTCTATCCAAATAATCATCCAATGCCCTCTTGAATGTCTCAACTGAACCTGCCTCTCCCACTTTTCCCAGCTGTGCATTCCATACCCTAGCTACTCTCTGTGTGAAAAAGGTTTTCCTCACATTGCACTTGCTTCTTTGACACATCACTTTAAATCTGCGCACCCACATTTTTTGTTCCTTTTTACAAGCAGAAACAGCTTCTGCCCATCGACTCCATCGAGCCTGCTGATAATTTTTAAAACTGCTATCAAATCTCCTCTCCGCTTTCTTCCCACTAAGGAGAATTGTACCCCTTATTTTATATTGTCTTTCAATGATCTTCCTGCCAAAGTACATCACCTCACACTTCTCTGTGTTGAAAATCATCTGCCTCCTATCCACCACTCCATCACTTGTCTTTTGGAGTTCCACATTGCACTCTTCACAATTTACAATTCTCCAAGTTTCATGTCAAACTTTGAAATTGTCCTCTACACACCAAAATTCAGGTTGTTAATATAGATCAGGAAAAGAAACGGTCCTAATACTGGCTCTGGGAGCTCCACTGCATACCTTTCACCAGCCCAAAAAATATCCAATGACCATTACTTATAGAGGGCGGCATGGTGGCTGAGTGGTTAACACTGCTGCCTCTCAGCGCCAGGGACCGGGTTCGATTCCACCCTTGGGCGACTCTGTGTGGAGTTTGCACATACTGCCCATGTCTGCGTGAGTTTCCTCTGGGTGCTCCTCCCACAGTCCAAAGATGTGCAGGTTAGGTGGATTGGCCATGCAAAATTGCCCACAGTGTTCAGGGATGTGTAAATTAGGTGGGTTATAGGGGAATGGGTCTGGGTCGGATGCTCTGAGGGTCGGTGTGGAGTTGTTGGGCCAAAGGGCCTGTTTCCACACTGTAGGGATTCTGTGATTACTCTGTTTCCTATTACTCAGCCAGATTTAAGTTCACATTGTATAAAAGAAAAAAACAGTAGCAATGATCGATCACTTTCCTCAAGTCTGTTGTGTGGCACTGTGTCAAATACTTCGTAGAAAACCATGTAGACCATATCAACAGTGTTAGTCTCATTGAGCCTCTTTATTACCTCTTCAAAAAAACTTCAAGTTAGTTAAACACAATTTCCTCTTTAGAAATCAATGCTGATTCTTCCTAATCAACTCACCTTTTTCCATTTGATTACTAATTCCATCCTGAATAATTATTTCTAGAAGTTTCCCTACCGCTGAATTTAAAATGTCTGGTCTATAATTGTTGGGATTATCCTTTGAAACATTCTTGAACACGGCTGTAATGTTTGCAATTTTCCTTTCCTCGCTCACCTCTGCCAAGTCCAGGAATCACTGAAAGATTATGGCCAGTGCCCCTGCTATTTCTACCCTCACTTCCTTTGAAATCCTTGGATGCACCTCATCTAGCCCCAGTCCTTGTCAACTTTAAGTACTAGCAGTTGATCCAAGACTTAGTCTTTATTAATTTTAAACACTTCTGGTAACAGAGTTCCCTCCATCCTCACCATAGCCTGGGCAGGTATCCACTTCTTTTGTAAAGACAGTTGCAAACTAATCATTTAATACCTCTGTTGTGCGTCCTGCCTCCATGTGTACATCCCACGTTTTAATTTCTGATTGGCCTTACTCCCCTTAACCCGTTCTTTTTCTGTTCGTATGTCTATCGAAGACTTTGGGATCCCCTTTATAGTAGCTGCTGGTCTTTTATCATAATTTGTCTGTTTTTCTTACTTGCTTTTTCACATCTCTTCTGAATTTTCAGTATTCCTCCTGTTTCTCCAATTATATTTTCTGCCTTAAACCTGTCTTAAACATGCTGTTTCTTTCTAATGTTGAATTCTACCTCCTTTGCTGTCCAAGGAACTTTGACTGTATTTCTCCTACCTTTCCCATTTTAGCGAATATAACTTGACTGGATGTGAATCATTTGTTCTTTGCCAATTGTTTACTGTTTATCCCACCAACCTCTTGTTCCAGCCAATCTTGCCCTGCTCCTTTTTGAAGTTAGCTCTCCTCTAACAGGTTTCTCTTGCTGTAGATTATTATTCTCCACCATCGTCCTGAACCTTGATCACTGTCTCAATTTTTCCCCACTGACACGTAATCTACTTGATCTTCATTTCCAAGCGCCACATCCAATATTGCATCCTCCCTTGTTGGATTGGACACATTGTGTTGCAGGAAACTCTCCCGAATGCAATCTAGGCACACTTGTCTTGCTGCCTTTTACTCTACCAATATCCTCATCTATTTTTGGGTCATTGAAATCCCCCTTATAAATTACTGTATAATGTTGGCATTTCTGAGTAAAATCCCTGTTGATTTGTTCCTCGACATCCTTTGCACTGGTTGGAAAAACTACACTGAGCAATACTCTTTTTATTCTTGTACTCTTTTTATTCCTTAGTATATTTGTTACAGTTAATACAGCTAGGCTCCTTCGAAGTACCTTCCAATCCGTGACATTTACAACCTAGAACGACAAGGGAAGCAGACACAAGGAAACCACCCTCTGCAAGTTCACCTCCAAGTCACTTGCCATCCTAACTTGGAACTGTCTCTCCATTCCTCCTTTGTGACCAGGTCAAAATCATGAAACTCACTTCCCTAATACCATTGTCGGTGTCCTCATACCCCAAGGACTTCAGCTATTCAAGAAGGAAGCTGTATGGGTAAATCACAACAAACTATCTTTAATTCAGCTACTTATTAAGAAAACTCACAAACAATCATGTACTGAAACAATGATTTAAACTTTATTGGATGTAGCAACCAAAATAAGACCCCTCAAATAAGCAAGTTTAGTCTCACCGCCCAACTTGGCTATTACCCAATTAATGGTGGAACTTGGCCAAATTCCACCAACAATGGTCTGTCTCTGAAAGTGTCCACTGTTTGATCCTTATGCAGAGTTGTTCTCTGGAGTTCCGCTAAAGGCGGAGTTCATGTGTTCAGTTCTTATATAGATTTTTGTTCTTTAGGTTATTATTGATTCTTTAAGTTCTTCCATCCAAATTACTGCATGTCTGCAGCTTGCCTTCTTATTAGAAGAAGCTTCTTTGTCCCTTGTTACATTTGGCCTTAACTGTCCGTTTTTAGGCACAGCTTTCCTGCGATTACCTTTGACAGGGCAATCCCCATTCTTTGTGGCAATAAAGCATCTAGTTATCAAGCAGGTGTCAAAGCAGTTTTGCTCATGCAGCCTCCACTCCTCCTCCTTTTGCTAATTGCTTTCAGTTCCTGTGCAAGTTTGTCCTTGTCTTTAATAGTTTAGTCCAGACAGTGTTATTGCAGCTTCTTTGCGTATGTAACATTATCTTTTGTTGATTCATCCAATCCATGAACACTTATTAAAGTTCTGAAGTCTATAATATCACACAGCTCATTACCAACTTCTCCAGGGCAATTTGTGAATGGCAATAAATGGTGACCTAGCCGGCAATGTCTACATCCTATGTACAAGTAAAAACTTACTTGTGATCTCACCAAGACCTTATTCCTTAGTATATTAGTTAGTTAATACAGCTGCGCTCCTTCGAAGTACCTTCCAATCCATGACATTTACAACCGAGAACGACCAGGGAAGCAGACACAAGGAAACCTAACTGTTGTAGGACTACTTTATTTTTAAACCCTAACCTCATTGTAATAAAGCGTAACACACAATTTGCATTCCTAAATGCTTGCTTATCTGTATACTAACACTGAGATTCATTGGCAGAGCCAAGCAGTTAGAATAGATCAGAAGAAACCACTAGAGGCAGCGTTTTCAAAAAATAATCAGTAAGGTGCCCCAAGGATCTCTTAAAATTGATAATCATGGTACTGGGGGGTAATAGCACCTTTTCTGGATGAATTGGCTAATGAACTGAAAACAATAGAGCTAAATGCATCATTTTTGTGTTGGCAGGCTGTAACTAGTGGAATGCCCAGCTATTTACGGCCCATATCAGTGACTCCGATGAAGGCACAGATTGTAATAAATTAAAATAAAACAGTACAAATCCTGGAAATGAGAAATACAATAAGAACACAATGTTAGGGAAACTCAGTAGGCCCATCAGTGTCTGTAGAGTGAGAAACAGACATTTTAGTAACCTGCTACTTGGCAGATGATAGGGAGAGTGTTTCACGTTGAGAGAAAGCTTGTGTCTGAATTTGATGTAACTATGATAATGCTAGCTAACCTTTGGTTTTATGTTGGACAGGGACTTTAGCTATTTATTATGTCCCTGGAGAAGCTTTTCATTTTAATTATGTTTCTTGCTAACCTGTACTGATGTGAATATAGGAACAGAAATAGGCCTTTCAGCCTCTTGAGTTAGCTCTGTCATTCAATAAGATAAATGCTGAGATAATAGCCAAACTCTATATTCCTGCCTTGGGCCTGTATCCCTTGATAGCCTTGCTTAAAAAATTATCTCTCTAAGATATAACAATTGAATTAGCATCAACTGCCATTTGAGGGAGTTCCAAACCTCCATAACTCTTGGCATGTAGAAGTGCTTTCTAACATCCCCTAAATGGTCTGGTCCTAATTCTTAGACTCTGCCCCTTGCTTCTAGAATCTTCGGGTCCAGCTTTTCCAGCAACTTCTGTTTTTGTTCCTGACGTACAGCATCCGCACTTCTTTCCTTAAATGCAGTACTTCAGGAAATGGCAGGAGTATACCATTCAGCCCCTCAACCCTGCTTCAGCTTTCAACTAGACTGTCTTTTCCCACATTGTTCCCATGTTATTTGGTATCAATAGTTTCAAAAAAATCTATTGAATATACTCGAATGAACCTACATTGCCCTCTGGAATATCTTTAATTCCTCTTGTTAGCAGCAGTTGAAGCATTTGTCTTGTGGCATTTTTATTCCTTGACCTTATCCAAGAATCTGTATTTGCAATTTATGAATTAATCTTTTCAATGTTTGGCATTATGTATCTACCATCATAGATTTTTAAATAGTTTCCCAATTTAACATAAATAGCAGCTCTTGCCCAACCAGGGGCAGCATTCTCCCCGCATCTAGTTTGTCTAGCTTTATTAGAGTCTTACACATTTTGATCCGATGCGCCTCATCCTTCTGACCTGTAGTGAATACAGGCCCTGTCAAACCAGTCTCTCCTCGGGACAAAAACAGAAATTGCTGGAAAAGCTCAGCAACTCTGGCAGCATCTGTTCTGCGGAAGGATCATTGGACCCGAAACGTTAACTCTGATTTTTCTTCACAAATGCTGCCAGACCTGCTGAGCTTTTACAGCAACTTCTGTTTTTGTTCCTGATTTACAGCATCCGCAGTTCTTTCTGTTTTTATTTAACATTGTCTCCTCAGATAGTCCTGCCATCCCTTGTAATAGCCTGTGAACGTTCACTGCACTCCCTCTATGGCAAGTATATCCTTTCTTAAAGAAGACCAAAATTGTGCGCAAATATTCCAGGTGTGGTCTCACTGAGGCCCTGTGTACCTGGTAGAAAACATCCCTATTCTGAATTCAAATCCTCTTGCCAAGGAAGCTAGCACAGTCTTTGTGGAAACTCAAACAAATGTAATGTTTCAAGTCTAGTATGACTCCTCTTCAAAACTGTCTTTTAGTGTTACTGCATCACTAACAGGAATAGATTTTGTTTGTCTGTCTGACTTAAAATCAGTGTGGAGCTGGAGGAACACAGCAGGCCAGGCAGCATCAAAGGAGCAGAAAAGCTGACGTTTCCAGCCCGGACCCTCCTTCAATAATGATTTTGAAAAAGGGTCCCGACCTGGAACATCCACTTACTCACTCCTCTGCTGCCTGGACTGCTGTGTTCCTCCAGGACCACACTTTGTTATCTCTAAAAATTATACAAGCGCCTTTATAAGCTGCACAGATTTATGGTCTTTATTATGTTCCTTGCTTTTGCTTATTATTCTTTTGCTTAGCTATTATTTCTGTATTCAAGGCTTTTGAGAAGATTTGTAGCTCAGGTTGTTCATGCAGTCGTTGACTTGTTCACTGAACTGGTAAGTTTGTTTGCAGATGTTTTGAAACCATTTTAGGTAATATCATCACTGCCTCTAGCGAAACGTCAGTGTTCCATCCCACTTGCTATTTTTTTTGTCTCGGTTTGCTGGGACGGGTGGCACTGCTTTCGAATTTGTTTCTTAGTGGTTGATATTAGGGGTCCAGCTCTGCATGTTTATTAATGGAGTTCTGGTTTGAGTGCCAGGCCTCCAGAATTCTCATTCGTGTCTTTGGTTGCCTTGCTCTCGGAGGGCTACGTTGTTGCAGTCTAATTGGTGTCCTTCTTTGTCAGTGTGTATTGAAATGAGTAATTGTTGGTCATGTCTCTTTGTAGTTAGTTGGTGTTCGTAAATCCTGATGGCTGGTTTCCTTCTGGTTTGCCTTATGTAATGTTTTTGGCAGTCTTTGTAACCTGGTGGTCATTTCAGGTATGTCCTTAATGTATGGAAGGGTGACTGTTGTCTTTGAACATGTTGTGTCTTTCTGTTGTGTAGGTATCGGCATACTACACTTTTTGGGTAACTGTTGTATCTATGTAGGAGTTCTTCCTCCGCTTCGCACGGCTCCGGGGTGCTTCAGTATGTTGCGGCTTACTTGAACAGTGTTTTGATGCAGCTCTGATTGTGTGTATTAGGATGATTGGGGCGGCAAGATGGCTCAAGGGTTAGCACTGCTGCCTCACAGCACCAGTTGGTTGAGTAGGTTAGGATTGTTTTCATTAGAAAAAAGGAGATTGAGGGGGGACCTGATTGTGGTCTTCAAAATCATGAAGGGTATAGACAGGGTTGATAGAGATAAGCTTTTTCCCAGGGTGAGGGATTCAATAACGAGGGGTCACGCGTTCAAGGTGAGAGGAGAGAAGTTCAAGGGGGATACACGCGGAAAGTACTTTACACAGAGGGTGGTAGGTGCCTGGAACGCATTGCCAGCAGAGGTAGTAGAGGCAGGCACAGTAGATTCATTTAAGGTGCGTTTGGACAGATGCATGAGTAGGTGGGGAGCAGAGGGATACAGATCCTTAGGAATTGGGCGATAGGTTTAGACAGTGGATTTGGATCGGCACAGGCTTGGAGGGCCGAAGGGCCTGTTCCTGGGCTGTAAGTTTTCTTTGTTCAGTGACCCAGGTTCAATCCCGCCCTTGGGCGACTGTCTATATGGAGTTTGCACATTCTCCTGGTGTCTGTGTGGGCTTCCTCTCAGTGCTCCGGTTTTCTCCCACAATTCAAAGATGTGCAGGCTAGGTGGATTGGCCATGCTAAATTGCCCACAATGTTCAGGTATGTGTAGATTAGGTGGGTTACAGGTGTGTGGGTCTGAGGTTTGGCGTGGACTCGTGGGGCCAAAGGGCCTGTTTCCACACTACAGGGATTCTATGATCTATGATTGCTGTTGTAGTTGAGTATCTGATTTGTATGGGTGGCCTTCCTTTGCGTGCTGGTCTAGAGCTCACCGTCGGCCTTACATTTGACCAGTACGTCCAGGAAGGGAAGTCTGTTGTTGTTCTCCTCTTCCCTGATGAATTTTATGCTGGATGTTGTTTGAGTAGATGGGATTCCTCCAGATTAGAGCGTTTAATAATGACAAAGGTGTTATCCACATAGCGGATCCATAGTTTAGGTTGGATGGTGGGAAGGACTGTTCATTCCAGACTTTGCATGACAGCTTCCACTATTAACCCTGATATCGGTGATCCCGTGCGTGTTCCATTTATTTGTCCCTTTACCTTGCTGTTGAAGGTGAAGTGGGTTGTGAGGCACAGATCCAGTAGGTTGAGGGTACCGTCTTTGCAGATGGTGTTCATGTTATTGGGTTTCTGTATCCCTAGCCTGTCTCGTAGCAAGGCTGTTATTTCCTTACAAACATACCCCACTTCTATGGATTCCCTAAGGTACACAAACCAGAGGTCCCCCTCAGACCCTTAGTCTCATTTCCCGATAAACTGATGCGCAAACTAACGCAAGAACTACAAAGGAGATTGAATCACCTCATACACGGCTCAAACCACTCCACCCATTCCGCCCAAGAATTCCTCAACATCATCATCAAGGACACCAGAATAGATGAGGACGAGATCATGGTCTCCTTCGTGACTGCACTATTTAGCTCCATAAACATCCCCCTAGCTAAGGAAACACTAGCCTTGCTACTAGACAGCCCACAGACACAGACACCTGACAACACCAACACCATCAGCAAAGACAGCATCCTCAAACTACTGGATCTGTACTTCACAGCCCACTTCACTGTGAACAGCAAGATATATGGACAAATCAATGGAACACTTATGGGATCACTGATATCATGATTAATAGCGGAAGCCGTAATGCAAAGACTGGAACGGACAGTCATTCCCACCATCTGCCCAAAACTATGGATCTGCTATGTGGATGACATCTTTGTCATTATCAAACGCTCTGAACTGGAAGAAACCCTTCTACTCATAAACAATATCCTCGCTGGCATAAAATTCACCAGGGAAAAGGAGAACAACAACAGACTTCTCTTCCTAGACGTAATGGTCAAACGCATGGCCAACGGTGAGTTCCAAACCAGTGCACACAGGAAGGCCACCCATACGGATCAGATACTCAACTACAATAGTAATCAAAACCAAAAGGACCGCGGATGCTGTAAATCAGGAACAAAAACAAAGTTGCTGGAAAAGCTCAGCAGGTCTGGCAGCATCTGAGATAGAGAAAACAAAGTTAACGTTTCGGGTCCGGTGACCCTTCCTCAGAACCCTTCTACCTGCATATGGTTCACACCCCTCCATTCTCTGCCTATTCATATGTCTGTCTAAGTGCCTCTTGACCATTGCTATCATATCTGCTTCTACGACTTCCCCTGACAGCGTGTTTTACTCACCACCACTTCTGTATAAAGAACTTTCCTGACACATCTTTCCACAATCATCTTCATTGTCAGGCCGCCCGGGAAATTTGCCATATCCATAAGGCCCTTCACCAACTTTTACAGATGCACCATTGAAAGCATACTGTCTGGGTA
>JAHRHZ010000111.1:41648-69504 GCA_024137785.1 Ginglymostoma cirratum | reverse complement strand
GTTCTGAGGAAGGGTCACCGGACCCGAAACGTTAACTTTGTTTTCTCCTTCACAGATGCTGCCAGACCTGCTGAGCTTTTCCAGCAATTTTGTTTTTGTACAATAGTAATCATCCCAATACCCACAAACAGAGCTGCATCAAAACACTGTTCAAGCAAGCACAACACACTGCAGCACCCTGGAGCTGTGCAAAGCCAAGGAAGAACACTTATACAGCATCTTTAGAAACAACAGTTACCCGAAAAGTGTAATCTGCCAATACACAACACGTCCAGAGACACAAAGTCACTCTGCCATACATTAAGGACATACCTGAAATGACCACCGGATTACTCTGACCCCCAGAAATCATGGTGGCTCACAAACTGACAGCTATTGATGAGAATAAAGGATCTGACAACCACAACTAACAAAACCAACGTTATTCACCAGATACTATTGCAGAGATTGCAAAAAGCATTACATGGGGCAAACCAGAAGGAAACCAGCCATCAGGATTCATGAACACCAGCTAGTTACCAAGAGACATGACCAACAATTACTCATTTCAGTACACATGGACAAAGAAGGACACCAATTTGACTGGGACAACGTAGCCGTCCTAGGACAAGTCAACCAAAGACACGCATGAGAATTCCTGGAGGCCTGGCACTCAAACCAGAACTCCATTAACAAACATGCACAGCAGGACCCCATATACCAACCACTAAGAAACAAATCGGAAATGATGCCGCCCACCCCAGCAAACTGAGACATATAAACACCGATGCTTTGCCGGAGGCAAAGTGATGGTGTTACCTCGTATGGCGACGAACCATCTGCAAACAAACTTACCAGATCAGCGAGCAAGTCAATCGTATTATTTGGGTATGCCAGATTTCAATTCCGTGATGAACCAGGGGTCACGGTCTCAGAGTACATGATAGGCTATGTGATTTTCCATCCGTTATATTAGAATCCTCTTGTCAGTTTTAGTTTTATCACCTCAGCGTTTAATTAAACATTGACTTTATATTAAATGGTACATTTGAACTTAGTTGTAAAATGAATGTAAGTTTTCAAATCCTCTGACATAACTTTTCATATTTATAATTTGTTTCAGTTTCTTCCCTATTTCATAGAGTGGCTTCTTTTCACAGCTGCTTGTCCTATGCTTTATGGCCTTTCCTCACAATCACTTGTCCCACAGTGACAATTTATTTGAGACAAAGCCTTTTTAATCTGTGGTTTGGATTGAGTATCTGTTTACACTGTTCTAGTTTATGCATCCTCTGTCTTTGTTCTAATACTAACTGATAGAATTAACTTATCCAGGTTTGCTTAGCAGCATAAAACTAAGTATACGTTCTAAGTCAGAAACCTGAATGATATCTGTTGTGAGAACATAGAACATTACAGCGCAGTACAGGCCCTGCGGCCCTCGATGTTGTGCCAACCTGTGAAACCAATCTGAAGCCCATCTAACCTACACTATTCCCTTATCATCCATATGTTTATCCAACGACAACTTAAATGCCCTTAAAGTTGGCGAGTGTACAACTGCTGCAGGCAAGGCATTCCATGCCCTTACTACTCTGAGTAAAGAATCTACCTCTGACATCTGTCCTATATCTATCACCCCTCAATTTAAAGCTATGCCCCCTCGTGCTAGCCGTCACCATCCGAGGAAAAAGGCTCTCACAGTCCACCCTATCCAATCCTCTGATCATTTTGTATGTCTCTATTAAGTCACCTCTTAACCTTCTTCTCTCTAACGAAAACAGCCTCAAGTCCCTCAGCCTTTCCTCATAAAACCTTCCCTCCATACCAGGCAACATCCTGGTAAATCTCCTCTGCACCCTTTCCAATGCTTCCACATCCTTCCTATAATGCGGCGACCAGAACTGTACGCAATACTCCAAGTGCGACCGCTCCAGGGTTTTGTACAGCTGCAACATGACCTCACGGCTCCGAAACTCAGTCCCTCTACCAATAAAACCTAACACACCGTACGCCTTCTTAACAGCCCTATCAACCTGGATGGCAACTTTCAGGGATCTATGCACATGGACACCGAGCTCTCTCTGCTCGTCCACACTACCAAGAATCTTACCATTAGCCCTGTACTCTGTATTCCTGTTACTCCTTCCAAAGTGAATCACCTCACACTTTTCCGCATTAAACTCCATTTGCCACCCCTCAGCCCAGTTCTGCAGCTTATCTATGTCCCTCTGTAACCTGCAACATCCTTCCGCACTATCCACAACTCCATCGACTTTAATGTCATCCGCAAATTTACTAACCCATCCTTCTACGCCCTCATCCAGGTCATTTATGAAAATGACAAACAGGAGTGGCCCCAAAACAGATCCTTGTGGTACACCACTAGTAACTGAACTCCAGGATGAACACTTCCCATCAACCACCACCCTCTGTCTTCTTACAGCTAGCCAATTTCTGATCCAAACTGCTAAATCACCCTCAGTCCCATGCCTCTGAATTTTCTGCAATAGCTTACCGTGAGGAACCTTATCAAACGCTTTACTGAAATCCATATACACCACATCAACGACCTTACCCTCATCCACCAGTTTAATCACCTTCTCAAAGAACTCAATAAGGTTTGTGAGGCACGGCCTACCCTTCACAAAACCGTGTTGACTATCCCTAATCAAATTATTCTTTTCTAGATGATTATAAATCCTATCTCTTCTAATCCTTTCCAACACTTTACCCACAACTGAAGTAAGGCTCACTGGTCTATAATTACCAGGGTTGTCTCTACTCCCCTTCTTGAACAAGGGGACAACACTTGCTATCGTCCAGTCTTCTGGCAGTATTCCTGTAGACAATGACGACATAAAGATCAAAGCCAAAGGCTCTGCAATCTCCTCCCTAGCTTCCCAGAGAATCCTAGGATAGATCCCATCTGTCCCAGAGGACTTATCTAGAAGTTAAAATGTCATCGAGTATTAAGGGAAGATGTGGTGTTGTGGTAATATCACTGAACCAATAATCCAGAAATGTAGGCTAAGAGTAGAATTCAGATCCTACCATGATAGTTGGTAGAATTTGAATTCAATAAGATTTTAAAAAAAAAAGGTCGCTTAATGGTGACCATGTAATCACTGAGGATTGTCATCAAAATCTATCTGATGTGCTAATGTTGCTTTTTTTTTCATTTGTGGGATTTGGGCGTCACTGGCTGGCCAGCATTTCTTGCTCATCCCTAGTTGCCCTTGAGAAGGTGGTGGTGAGCTGCCTTCTTGAACTGCTGCAGTTCTCCTACTGTGGGTTGACCCACAATATTATTAGGGAAGGATTTCCAGGATTTTGACCCAGCGACAGTGAGGGAAATGACAGGGAATGAAATCTTCCACCCCTAACAGTTCGGGCCTATGTGTAACTCCAGATGCGCAGCAACGTAATGGACTCTTAACCGTTCTCTGAGCAACCAGCAACACCCACATTCCGTGAACGAATGAAAACAAAAATTTCTTTTTTACATTTAAAATGTATTGGACTGCTGTAGAGTAAGTTTACAAAGGACCTAAATTATATTAAGGTTATTATAGAAAAGTTTAATTTTGGTAGGTTACAAGAAACAAAATCTGTTCCCCATATTGATAATTCGGGGATTGTCAGTTGGACTTTGTGTTGATATTTAATTTGATTTTGTTTCCTATTTAGCTTTCCTCGTCCTGTGAAGAACACTTGGTTAAACAGGAATGCCCCAGTCCAAAGCAAGGATTATAGCATTCCTTCCCTCGAGAGTGTGGTTTTTGGCAGTAGCTATACAAAACAGCTGTCGCCTGATGTAAGATAACATAATCCAATTTGTGCTGACATAAGGGTTGAACAGAATTTTTTTTTAAACTGTGCTTTAGCAAAATACTTCTAACAATCTAATTTTGGCTATTATTTCATTATTAATCAGTCACGTTTTTAAGATCAGAATGCTGTGGATGCTGGAAATCTGAAATCAGAATTCTAAATGTTGGTAATACTCTGCAGGTGGCGGTGGTATCTGCTGAGAAAAATAGATTGTGTTTCAGGTCTGTGACCTTGGGTCAGAATTTGAAAAACTTGGTAACATAATAGATTTTCAGTGGTTGGGACAATAGTAATAGAAAGGTCTCTGATAGGATAGAATACAGAAGAGATTAAAAGGCAAAAGCTTTAATCTTTCAGGCCCAAAGGGTGGGGAAGGAAAAGAGGAAACAAGATGTGTCTGGAACTGGTGTGTGAGACTGATTACTGAAAGCAAAATTAGAGGGGAAAGAAGTACAAAGAAAAGTAAACTAAAATGGTAGGGCAAAGTTTCCTGTCTGAAGTTGTTGAGCTGTCTCTTGAGTCCAGAAGGCTGTAAAGCACTTAGTTGAAAGATGAGGTGCTGATCTTCAAGCTTGCATCGAATTTCACTGGTTCAGTGCAGTAGTCTGAAGACAGAAATGTTGGGAGTGAGAGCAAGGTGGAAAATCAAATGACAGGTTGGAATTTGCAGCCATGCTGAAAGAGGTGTTGTTCAAAGTGGTCATACAGTCTGTGTTTGGTCTCCCAAGTGTAGAGGTGATCAAATTGTGAGCAGCCATTGTGATAGACTAGATTGAAAGAAATATGAGTAAGTCATTACTCCCCCGTGAGGGAGTGTTTGACATCTTGAAGTGTGAAGAGAGAGGAGGTAAAAATCCAGGTGTTAGTTCTGTATTGGTAGAGAAAGGTACGATGGAAAGAGGATGTGGCGTCACCATGTCTTTCATTGGTTTCCATCATACAAGACAACAGAACAATTATAATTGAAATGAGATTTTTCTTATTTGAATCTGAGTTAACTTCTATGTTAATAGAAACAAACAGAAAAGTGATCAGAAGGAACAGTGTCAGAGACACAGCAGTGGAGAAAACAATGACTTAAAACAATTATAAATGAGTAGCCTCAAAAGACAGATTTTTTGACAGGCCTATTACTGAAGGCTTCAGTGTTTATTTTTAATTGATGACTTGCTTACAGACTTCAGTGTGATGTGTAAATGTGATTATAATAAGCATAGCTCCTCAATGATGGAAGAGCCCAGCACATCAGCAAAAGGTAAGGCTAAAGCATTCACAGCAATCTTCAACCAGAAATGCCAAGTGGATGATCTATCCTGGCCTCATCCACTGATCCCCAGTATCACAAATGCCAGTCTTAAAAGCTAATTTGATTCACTCAACACGATAACAAGAAATGGTTGGATGCACTGGATACTGCAAAGTCTGTGGGCCCTGACAGCTTTCCAATAATAGTACTAAAGACTTTTTACTCCAGAACCTGTTGCTCCCCTAGTCAAACTATTCCAGTACAGTTACAATGCTGGCATTTACCCAACAATGTGGAAAATTGCCCAGGTATGTCATGTACATACAAAGCAAGTCAAATCCAAACTGGCCAACTAACACCTCATCAGTCTACTCCCAATTATCATTAAGGTGACGGAAGGTGTCATCAACAGCGCTATCAAGTGGCATCTTCTCAGCAAAAGCTTGATCACTGATGCCCAGTTTAGGTTTCACCAGGATCACTCAGTTCCTGACCTCATTACAGCCCTGGAGCTAAACTCCAGAGGTGTGGTGAGTGTGACCGCCTTGACATCAAGGCGGCGTTTGAAAGTGTGGCATTAAGGACCCCAAGCAATTCTGGAATTAATGGGAATCAGGGGGCACACTGTCTGCTGGCTGCAGTCATACATGGAATATAGGAAGATAGTTGTGGTTGTTGGAGGTCAGTCATCTCGCCTACAGGACATCTTTGTAAGTGTTCCTCAGGATAGTGGCCTCGGCCCAACTATCTTCAGCTGCTTCATCAATGACCTTCTCTCCATCATAAGGTCAGAAATGGGGATGTTCACTGATAATTGCTCCATGTTCAACACAATTTGAGACTCCTCAGATACTGAAGCAGTCCATTTTCAAATACAGCAATCCCTGCTATCAATATCCTCAGGGTTACCATTGACCAGAAACTCAAGTGGACTCACTGTATAAATACAGTGGCTGCAAGGAGGGTCGGAGATTAAGAGGCGACTTTACAGAAGCTTATAATGAGGAGTACAGACAGAGTTAATGGTCATTGTCTTTTCCCTAGGTTGGGGAATTTCAAGACTGGGGGCACATTTTTAAGATGATAAGAGAGAACTTTAAAAAAGACATGAGAGACAAATGTTTTACACGGAAGGTGGTTCACATTTGGAATGAGCTTCCAGGGGAACAAAGAACAAAGAAAATTACAGCACAGGAACAGGCCCTTTGGCCCTCCAAGCCTGTGCCAATCCAGATCCTCTATCTAAACCTGTCGTCTATTTTCCAAGGATCTGTATCCCTCTGCTCCCTGCCCATTCATGTATCTGTCTAGATACATCCTAAATGATGCTATCGTGCCCGCCTCTACCACCTCCGCTCGCAACGCGTTCCAGGCACCCACCACCCTCTGTGTAAAGATCTTTCCATGCATATCTCCCTTAAACTTTTCCCCTCTCACCTTGAAATTGTGACCCCCTAGTAATTGAGTCCCCCACTCTGGGGGAAAAAGCTTCTTGCTATCCAACCTGTCTATACCTCTCATGATTTTGTAGACCTCAATCAGGTCCCCCCTCAACCTCCGTCTTTCTAATGTAAATAATCCTAATCTACTCTCTCTCTTCATAGCTAGCACCCGCCATACCAGGCGACATCCTGGTGAACCTCCTCTGCACCCTCTCCAAAGCATCCACAACCTTTTGGTAATGTGGCGACCAGAACTGTACGCAGTATTCCAAATGTGGTCGAACCAAAGTCCTATACAACTGTAACATGACCTGCCAACTCTTGTGCTCAATACCCCTTCCGATGAATGAAAGCATGCCGTATGCCTTCTTGACCACTCTATCGACCTGCTTTGCCACCTTCAGGGTACAATGGACCTGAACACCCAGATCTCTCTCTGCATCAATTTTCTCCAGGGCTTTTCCATTTATAGTATAGTTTGCTGTTGAATTAGATCTTCCAAAATGCATCATCTTGCATTTGCCTGGATTGAACTCCATCTGCCATTTCTCCGCCCAACTCTCCAATCTATCTATATTCTGCTGCATTCGCCGACAGTCCCCTTCACTATCTGCTACTCCACCAATCTTAGTGTCACCTGCAAACTTGCTAATCAGACTGTCTATACCTTCCTCCAGATCATTTATGTATATCACAAACATCACTGGTCCCAACACGGGTCCCTGTGGAACACCTCTGGTCACAGTTCTTCATTTTGAGAAACTCCCTTCCAGTACAACTGTCTGTCTCCTGTTGCCCAGCCAGTTCTCTATCCATCTAGCTAGTATACCCTGGACCCCATGCAACTTCATTTTCTCCATCAGCCTACCATGGAGAACCTTATCAAACGCCTTACTGTAGTCCATATATATGACGTCCACAGCCCTTCCCTCATCTATCAACTTTGTCACTTCCTCAAAGAATTCTATCAAGTTGGTAAGACATGACCTTCCCTGCACAAAATCATGTTGCCTATCACTAATCACCATTTCCTTCCAAATGTAAATCGACCCTATCCCTCAGTATCTTCTCCAGCAGCTTCCCCACCACTGACGTCAGGCTCACCGGTCTGTAATTACCTGGATTATCCTTGCTACCCTTCTTAAATAAGGGGACAACATTAGTAATTCTCCAGTCCTCCGCGCCTCACAACGTGCTCAAGGATGCTGCAAAGATATCTGTGAAGGCCCCAGCTATTTCCTCTCTTGCTTCCCTCAGTAACCTGGGATAGATCCCATCCAGACCTGGGGACTTGTCCACCCCAATGCCTTTTCGAATACCCAACACTCTCTTTCTTTCTCCACCCCCCCCCCCCCCATGTCGACTTGACCTAGAGTAATCAAACATCTGTCCCTAACCTCAACATCCGTCATCTCCCTCTCCTCAGTGAATACCGACGCAAAGTACTCATTAAGAATCTCACTCATTTTCTCTGACTCCTTGCGTAACTTCCCTCCTTTGTCCTTGAGTGGGCCAACCCTTCCTCTAGCTACCCCCTTGCTCCTTATGTATGAATAGAAGGCTTTGGGATTTTCCTTAACCCTGTTTGCTAAAGATATTTCATGACCCCTTTTAGCCCTCTTAATTCCTCGTTTCAGATTGGTCCTACTTTCCCGATGTTCTTTTGTCTGTTTTCTGTATGCTTCCTTTTTCCTCTTTGCTAGTCTCACAATTTCACCTGTCATCCATGGTTCCCTCATCTTGACCTCTCTATCCCTCATTTTCACAGGGACATGTCTGTCCTGCACTCTAACCAACCTCTCTTTAAAAGCCTCCCACATATCAAATGTGGATTTACCCTCAAACAGCTGCTCCCAATCCACATTCCCCAGCTCCTGCTGAATTTTGCTACCGTTGGCCTTCCCCCAGTTCAGCACTCTTCCTGTAGGACCAGTCTTTGTCCATCAGTATTCTAAAGCTTACGGAACTGTGATCACTATTTCCAAAGTAATTCCCTACTGAAACTTCAACCACCTGGCCAGGCTCATTCCCCAACACCAGGTCCAGTATGGCCCCTTCCCAAGTTGGACTATTTACATACTGCCCTAGAAAACCCTCCTGGTTGCTCCTTACAAATTCTGCTCCATCTAAACCTCTAACACTGTGAATCCCAGTCAATGTTGGGAAAATTAAAATCTCCCATCACTACCACCCTGTTGCTCCTCCATCTTTCTATCATCTGTCTACATATTTGTGCCTGTATCTTACGCCCGCTGTTGGGAGGCCTATGGTACAGCCCTAACGTTGTTACCGCACCCTTCCTATTTCTGAGCTCTGCTCATATTGCTTCACCGCTCGAGTCCTCCGTAGTGCCCTCCTTCAGCACAGCTGTGATATCCTCTTTGACCAGTAATGCAACTCCACCCCTTTTACCTCCCTCTCTATCCCGCATGAAGCATCTATACCCTGGGGTATTTATTTGCCAATCTTGCCCTTCCCTCAACCAAGTCTCGGTAATAGCAATAGTAGCAGTAATAGCAAGAAGTGGTGGATGGGAGTACAATTACGATGTTTAAAAAAAGACATTTACATAAGTATTTGAATAGGAGTGGTTTGAAGGGTTATGGGCCAGGAGCAGGTTTAGTTTGGGATTATGTTCAGCATGGACTGCTTAGACCGAAGGGTCTGTTTCCATGCTGTATGACTGTATGATTCTAAGAGCATGTCGAAGGCAATGCATACTGTGGTGTGTAACTCCCATCCTCTGACTCCCAAAGCTTGTGCACCGTCTACAAGGCATAAGTCATGAGTGTGATGGAATACTCCCCACTTGCTTGGGTGGGTGTAATTCTAACAACACTCAAGAAGCTTGATTCCATTCAGGACAAAGCCTACTTAATTGATACCATATCCATTAACATTCCTCCTCCCCTAAAGCTTAGTAGCAGCAATGTGTACTATCTACAAGAATCACTGCAGAAATCAACCAAAGATCCTTAGACAGCACCTTCCAAACTCTCAACCACTTCTCTCTAAAAGGACAAGGGCAAAAGATACATGAGAACACTACCACCTGCAAATTCCCCTCCAAGCCACTCACCATCTTGACTTGGAAGTACCTCGGCGTTCCTTCACTGTCACTGGATCAAAATCCTGGAATTCCTTCCCTGAGAGCATTGTGGGTAAACCTGCTAAACATGGACTTCAGCAGTTAAAGAAGGCAGCTCACCACCACCTTCACAGTGGCAACTGAGGACAGGTGATAAATGCTGGCCAGCCAGTAATGCCAATGTCCCACATGTGAACAAAAATAATGAGGTCTTTTCTGTTCTTCTCTCTTCATACCCAACCCTAGTTAAAATACAGCATGTTTATTGAGAACTGAAGTGAAAACTTAAAACTAAGTTAATAAGACAGAACTTGTCTGCACACACGTGACATTTGAATTGCATAATAGAATCCGCAACTCTCTTTAAAACTGAAAGATGGATGAGGACTTTTGAGCTCTTCCTTTTATTTCTTTTGTTCCTGATTTGTTCCTAGGTTTGTTGGTTGCCCTTACTTACATAGAATCTGTGGCACAAAATCAGTCTTTGGCCCAACTTGTCTGTCTCTTTTCATGCTGCAAACCCAATACTAGTCCATGCCTATTCGCCATTTCAGTCAGATAGTAATAGAATCTCAACAGTGCGGAAGGATGCCATTTGGCCCATAGACTCTTCACCGAACTTCTGAAGAGCACACCACCCTCGCCTTGTAGCTGTAACACTGTATATACTGTGGCTAATCCACCTAACCTGTGCTTCCCTGGACACTATGGGGCAATTTAGCATGGTCAACCCACCTAACTTGCACATCTTTGTCTGTGGGACGAAACCAGAGCACTTGAATGAAAGGCACACAGAACGCGGACAGAATGTGCAAACTCCACACAGACAGTCACCCAAAGCAGGAATCAAGCCCAGGTCCCTGATGCTGAGAAGCAGCAATACTAGCCACTGTACCACCTTGCTGCCCTATTCATCAACTACTGACATATTGTACCTGTCTGGAAGAGGTACGGAGAGTGGGTGGGCGGAGTTGTGGGAGAATCCTGCCTGATTTCTTCTGGGATAACAAGGTGTAAAGCTGGATGAACACAGCAGGCCAAGCAGCATCAGAGGAGCAGGAAGGCTGACGTTTCAGGCCTAGACCCTTCTGAAGACCCTCAGACTCTCCAGCATCTGCAGTTTTCCTACTATCTCTGATTTCTTCTGGGGGTTGGCAGGCCTGAGTCCATCTCTGAAACACACATGTGCATGTCCTAAGTTTGAGCACTTATGCTAATGTTTTCACAGACACTCACCTATCTATTCCTCAAACTTGTATTGGAGCTTATTCAAAGAAAGCCATGCAGAGCAGAATGGGCAGTTGAAGCAGTAATTGACAGGGATTGCACTGGTCTACCCTTGGACTGTACAGAAGTGTTCAAGAATTCAATTAAGTGTAGAGGAGACTGTATGATGAGCCACAGATGCAGTGTGCTTGGAGAGAGTAAGTGTAAATTCGGCCTTAGATTTGAGACCCAGAATATTACTGAGAGAGTTAGTGATGGACAAAGTTTAATTTTCCTGAATTTCACAGGAAAGCGGCAAGTAATGGTTGGATGTACAGGAATAAGCCAGGTGGTCATAGGGGATGGTCCTTCAGAAAGCAGCGAGGAGAGGGTAAAATGTTCCTGGTGGAATTAAATGAGAGAAGGTTGACAATGATGTATTATATTTAGAGAGTAAGAAGGCATTTTACCCCGTTGGCACCGAAGATAAGGACGTAGGTGAGATCCTTAGCCTAACGTGCCAGAGGGACATCTTCAGCTGAGAGAAAAATACATTTCAGCTATCTAAGTATAAAGCGTAAAAGTGAATGTAATGGGGCCAGAGTAACTGAGAGGAAGATAGTAACTGAGGATGGAAGTAAGATCTGCCATTTGAAATGTCAGTGTTGGAGAAGATCAACGGTGCAGGGCAATAAGTTGGTTGAAAAGGAAAGGAATAAAGGAAATGTATTTGTAGGTATCAACTAACACCAAGGTAAGAGGTTGTTCAAATAGAAGATTTTCATTGCTGAATTTCAGTTTGTTAGTTTAGTATGGAATTTAACATGGGAGTCATCTAGACGGGTCAGCTGTCTTTGACCATAACTTTAAGTACAATGTCCAGCTAATTGCTTTGCTATCTTACCTGTAGGTCTTAGTTTTTTTTAATTTCCCGGTTGCATAATTTGTGAATTCAATTGATTTCCATCAAACTTGTTTTATTTTCAGGGCAGCAATTATGTGGTGCCAGAAAGCTGCATGCAGCATGCATACAATTTCCATTATAATCTCTGTTCGAGCTTGCTTCAGGCTTACAAGGGCCTTTTCAATTACTTTACCATGGTTACAAAAGAATTGCCTACATCTCACAGGATGGAGTTAGGTAAGTAATTGTTGATTCACGTAAACAAGAATTATGGTTCCTGACCTATAAATGTTTCCAAACAAGTTATCAGATATTCATTTTCACGTCATGTCTCATTATGTAAAAAAATTGCACTCCACAATATTTTGCCATTTCTTCCCCCTTCCTATGTATCCATTCACACTTCACTTGAAAGCTGCATATGTAAATGTGTTGTTATGTTGTAGTTGCTCCGCTCCTTGACCATCCCTTCTGGTGCATCCCACCTTGGTGGACTGACATATGTGTTCCCTTGTTAAAGTATAACTGTCTTTTTTGCCCTGCCTTGCTTGAAGGTCTTGCAGTTTTTGACCAACTGGAGAAGGTTTTGACCTGTTTCACCTTCTGAAAAAAAAAGCTGCCTTACTACAATTGATTAAGCAGTCATTTTTAAACTTAAGATACTTAGATATTTGATCACAGCAGGCCAGGCAACATCAGAAGAGCAGGAAAGTTGACATTTCGGGTCTGGACCCTTCTTCAGAAGAAATCCCCCATTTCTGAAGAAGGGTCCAATCCGAAACGTAAACTTTTCTGCTCCTCTGATGCTGCCTGGCCTGTTGTGCTCCTCCAGCTCCACACTGTTGTTATCTCTTTCCAGCATCGGCAGTTCTTACTATCTCTATTTGGTCAGTTGTTGTGTTTTGTGTCCAACTATTCTCATTCAGAATTTGGATATTTTCCTTCAGTTCTTTGAACAGATGAAGCTGTTTTATCAACTTAATGATTCCGAGCAATACAAATGCAACTCTATTTAATTACTTGAAAACCACATCTTCAGAGAATTGTAGAATAGAGGCCATTGTGCCTGTGCTGATTTTGAATGAAATGTCCAGTTAATCCTCTTTAATTCTTTTTTCATAATCGTCCAATAAGCATTAATTTGCACTTATGATATTGTTGTAATGTGGCTCAACACTGAGCCACACAAGGAGATATTGGAACAAATTATCAAAATTTTCGTTAAAAGTATGTTTTAAGGAAATCCCTAAGAAGAGATGAAGAGGCTTCGGTAAGGAATTCCAGAGTTTTGAACACGAGCACTGTTAGCAATGCTGGAGTGATATAGAATGGGGATCCCCAAGAACACAGGAAGAATGCAGAGTTCTCTGAAGGTTGCATGGCAGGAGAATGTTACAGACATGGGGAGAGGTGAGACCATGGAAGGACTCCAATAAGAATGAAGCATTGCCAGGCCAGGAGTGGAGCGATGATTATGCTGGCTGAGCAGGCAGCGAAGTTCTAATGTATTCAAGCTTTTGGAGGCTAGGAAGCTCTAAGAGCATTGGAACAGTGGAGAGATAAAAGGCATACATGACGCTTCAGTAGCAGAGAAGCTGAAACAGGTAGAGATGAACCTGTTATGGAGATTCAAGGTGTTCTGTTGATTACATAACGTAAATGGCACATGATTTTGACAGTGTCGGAATGGTAATATCATTCAAAGTCTGGATGCTATGTGGTTTGCAGAGGACTTGCAAGTGATAGTTCTCATGTGCATCTGCTGCCCTTACTCATCTAGGTGGTAGAGATCATGGATTTTGAGGTTGCTGTTGAGGGAGGGTTGAAATTTGCTGCAGTGCATCTTGTAAATAGTGCCCATTGTAGGTTTGGGGTGCCAGTAATGCAGGGAGCCAGAGTCTTTATTGTTGACTATATTTTTTGAGTTTTGTGTTGTCTGCAAGCTTGCATTATAACTTGCAGGTCAGGTCCCTAATTCCTTGAAAATGGACTGACAACACTATCCTCCACACAACACTATTGTACATGTCTTTCTAGTCTAAAAAGCAAACATGCACTGCTACTGTCTGCTTTCTGTTCCTTAGCCAGTTTTATACCAACTAAGCTAGGACCCTGCCTTTCGATGCATTGTAATTGTGCTAACAATTGATTATATGCAGCTTTATCAGATCCAGATATAGAGTCATAGATTCATACAGCATAGAAACTGGCCCTTGATCCCACCATGACTACGCCAATCAACAATCACCCAACTACACTAATCCAATTTGCCTGCACTTGGTCCATACCCTACAATTTGTTGTCGCATATTAAGTGCTCACCAGATGATTGTTAAACATTGTGAGAATACCTGCCTCCACCATCTTGTCAGGCAGATATCATTACATAAAATATGTAATTTTATATATTTGGTGTAATGTTCCTGGACTAGTAGTCCAGAGGCCCAGGCTAATGTTCTAGGAACATGGCTTCAAATCCAACAAAGGCATCTGGTGGAATTTAAATTCAGTTAATAAAAATAAATCTGGAATTGAAAACTAGCTTCAAAAATGCTGATTGTGAAACTATCGTTGATTACCGTCAAAAGCTTATCTGGTTCACTCATGCCCTTTAAGGAAGGAAATTTTCTGATCTGACTTGGCCTGGCCCACATGTGACTCCAATCTGGTTATTGTAACTGCTGTCTGAAATACCCTGGTGAGACTGTTCAATTTGCAATGGGTAAATAATGTTGGCCTTGTCAATGACCTCATCCTATCAAAGAATGAAAAACAATGTTCTCTACTTTCATGACTGTCCACCTTACTCCATCAAATAACGCAATCAAGTTATTCAATCACAGAATCTCAGAAATGTTACGGTGCCAATGGAGGCTATTTAGTTCATCATGCCTGCACCATATCATGAAAAGAAAATTATTACCTTGTGCTAATTTTCTCCATTTTCCCCAAACCATTGCACACCATTCCTATCCAGAAAAAAAACCAATGCGTCTTGAATGCTACAGTTGAACCTGTCTCCACCATATTTCCAGGCAGCGCGTTCTATATCCTAACTACTTCTTTCAGTAAAGATGTTTTTTTTTCTCAGTTCACCCTTGCTTGTTTTGCAGATCACTTTAAATCTATGCCCTTTTCAAAATGGAAAATGTTTCCATTTACAAAAATATGAAAAGTTTTTTTAAATGTCTTCATTATTTCTTTCTGTGGCACGATTTTGATTTTACTGTATTGGGACTAACCTCGTTTTGATATCTTTGATTTGTAAGTGGTTGCTGGTAGTTGCCACAGAACTCAAATCCACACTTTAAAAAAAAATTGTGAAACATATTAAATCTGTCAAGTGGAACAAAGTCAGTAGTTCTCAGAATAATGAATGTTGCTCGCCTGCATGTCTTGATCATTGAACATATGTATCTAGCGGGGAAGAGAGTGTGTTCGGCAAACCTGAGGAGCGAGAATCTGCAGGAGTGCTCAGTTCTCTTTGTCTTTGAGAAGAGCACACTTGATCCCAGCCCATTCTTATCATGTTAAGAGCTGTCAGTGACCATTAATGTTAACAGGTGTAATGCCACAATCGGTGGTAGTGCTCAGTTATTTGCCTCTTTATTTGCAATGTAAATTTTGTTGCAGATGGACCTAACATAGGTGTGTTTGGAATACCAGTGGCAGAATTCAAGAATGCTGCTTTTCTCCCTGCGGACCTGTCCCCAGTGGGTGCTAAGCTTCTTTTATGCAGCAGCAACAACTTAGGTTGAAGTCAGAGTTCCAGTGCCCACATTTGTGTAAAGGAATTTTATTTCCTTGCTTTTGTATATTTTGCCTGCACTGTAGAGCTTGTGGAGACAAGTTGAGCTCAAAGTGATCCTTGTTTTGCAACTGTTTAAAGACAAGATGAGAAGCTGTGTTGAAATGTAGAGTAGCATTGTAGTCATAATGTTGTTTGTCTGTCAGTCTAACTCAAATAACCCAACACAATCACTTATTACAGGTGAATAGGGTGAGGGTGGGAGTGTGATGACCCACTACTGAAATTCGCTGTTATCCTCGGGCAGTCAGCTTGATAGTAACTTGCGTGCTAAAATCATAGAGTCAGTCCAGTGTCGATAGAGGCCATTTAGCCCATCGAATCTGTGACCCCCCACCCCCACCCTCTTACCATAACCCCGCATTTATCTAATCGACCTAATGTACACATCCTGAACACTACGGAGCAGTTTAACCTGCCGAATCCAACTAACTTGCACTTCTTTGGACTGTGGGAGGAAACCAGAGCACCAGGCAGAGAATTGCACGTAGTCCATGTAAGAACACACTAAGTAATAGAAGTGTAATGCAGGGGGTATACGTATCACCATATTTTACTTTATTTACAGCATATATCACTTAAATAATAATTCAACTGTGCCTTAACTAAAACTTTCTGGCAGAGAGCCTTATTATTCACACCCTCAACTGACTACTCTGACATGGCGGCGATTGCAATGATACAGTAAACTTACTGTGTTTCAGGTTTTTAATCTTAGCCAGTTTATCAAGAGTGTCAGTTCATGAAGCGCCAGTTAAAACAAAGTTTGCTGTCCGTGCTTTTCTCCCACGGCAGTTGTGGGACCCCAAGCTATATGAAACAAACAACACTTGATATTCAGAATTTATAGTTGTGGGACCCTAAGCTGAATGAACCAAACAACACTTTTGATATTCAGAATTCATTTTAGCTTCATTTGTTATATGAAAAATTTTGTATTTAATGTGTTCTTTTATTTGTTTGACATTTTTGTTGCATATTCTTTTGTTCTTGAACAGTTGCTAAGTCATGTTGTAACCAATAGATTTATTGCTTTTGCTCATCACTTCTATGCACAGCAAAAGAAATGAATGCTGACACCTCATTATTTTACTAACTCTGTGCTGCGTCCTTGGACTATTTTATTAATGTCAGTACTTTTGGAAAGGCTCACAAATCATTTCTTACAATTGCAGTATTAATGTTTGAGGATTAATACAGGTTAAAAGAACAAAGAGAACTTACAGCCCAGGAACAGGCCCTTCGGCCCTCCAAGCCTGCGCCGATCTAAATCCACTGTCTACACCTATCGCCCAATTCCTAAGGATCTGTATCCCTCTGCTCCCCACCTACTTATGCATCTGTCCAGACGCACCTTAAATGAATCTACCGTGCCTGCCTCTACTACCTCTGCTGGCAACTCGTTCCAGGCACCTACCACCCTCTGTGTAAAGTACTTTCCGCGTGTATCCCCCTTAAATTTTTCTCCTCTCACCTTGAACGCGTGACCCCTCGTTATTGTATCCCTCCCTGAAAAGTAGAATTGCAACGTAGAATAAATTTAAATAAGAGACTTTCAGCCTTAATCATTTATTTTTGTTTTCAAACCCCAAGCCTCAATCATATCACAAACATTTTTTAGTATATTTCATTGAGATAGGCAGATGAAGGAACATGAAATTTTTAAAATAGAATCCCCACAGAATGTAACAAGACCATTTGGCCTATTGAGTCAGCACCAAACCTTTGAAGAGCTCCCACCCTATCACCGTGACTCCAGCATTTGACATCGCCATCCACCTAGCCTGCGCATTTTTGAACTGTGGGAGGAAACTGAAGCACTCAGTGGAAACCTAAGCAGACATGTGGAGAAGGTGCACACATACAGGTCACCCAGGGCTGGAATCAAACTTTGGTCCCTGGCAGTGAGGCTACAGTTTTAACCATTGAGCCACTGTGCTGTTCATGGCATAAAGTAATACTGCATATAATTGCCACTTTGGCAGCACCTGCCCTCAGAGTTTGTTTGAATACAAAATAAGTTTTCTTTGCAGTTTTTTTAAGCTGTGCTCATGAATGAGATGACTCCTGTTTCCAAAGTTAGTCATGTGTGCTGTTTACCACCATTCTTTCAGATGCCTGCAGATAATGTTATGCATTCCTGGGTTCTAGATAACTTGAGTGAAGAATAGTGAGAAGTTATTCTACGGTCTTGGTTACTTTTCACATTATAAAGCAGTCTGTTACTTTCATGAATAAAATAATTATTTAGTTGTTTAGTACTTTTCAACTCGCAGAAACATCTCAAGCACATCATACGCTATGATATGCTTTGGAATGGAAGGAAGGAAAAAAGAATTGTTCACTTATGTAGAACATTTCAAGATGTCAGGAGGTCCTCAGTTGCTTCACTGACAGTTAGTATTGTAGCCTTCTCATTGATGCAAGTATGCAATTAATGCAACCACAGGAAGTGCTACACCTGCCCCTACACCTTCCCCCTCACCCCCATCCCAGGCCCCAAGAAGACTTTCCACATCAAGCAGACGTTCACCTGCACATCTGCTAATGTGGTATACTGCATCCGCTGTTCCCGTTGTGGCCTCCTCTACATCAGGGAAACCAAGCGGAGGCTTGGGGACCACTTTGCAGAACACCTGCGCTCAGTTCGCAACAAACAACTGCACCTCCCAGTCGCGAACCATTTCAACTCCCCCTCCCATTCCGCAGATGACACGTCCATCCCGGGCCTCCTGCAGTGCCAAAACGATGCTACCCGAAGGCTGCAGGAACAGCAAATCATATTCAGCCTGGGAACCCTGCAGCCCAATGGTATCAATGTGGATTTCACAAGCTTCAAAATCTCCCCTCCCCCTACCGCATCCCAAAATCAGCCCAGCTTGACCCCGAGATAATAGGAACTGCAAATGCTGGAGAATCCGAGATAACAAGGTGTAGAGCTGGATGAACACAGCAGGCCAAGCAGCATCATAGGAGCAGGAAATCTTGATGTTTCGGGCCTAGGCCCTTCATCAGAAAATCAGAAATTTCTGATGAAGGGTCTAGGCCCGAAACGTCAAGATTTCCTGTTCCTATGATGCTGCTCGGCCTGCTGTGTTCATCCAGCTCTACACCTTGTTATCCCAGCTTGACCCCGCCTCCCTAACCTGTCCTTCCTCCCACCTCAAGCCCCACCCTCATCTCCTTCCTACTAACCTCATCCCGCCCCCTTGACCTGTCTGTCCTCCCTGGACTGACCTATCTCCTCCCTAACTCCCCACCTACACTCACCTTTACTGGCTCCATCCCCGCCTCTTTGACCTGTCTGTCTCCCCTCCACCTATCTTCTCCTCTATCCGCCTCTCCCTCTCTCCCTATTTATTTCAGAACCTCCTTCCCCTCCCCTATTTCTGAAGGAAGGGTCTAGGCCTGAAATGTCAGCCTTCCTGCTTCTCTGATGCTGCTTGGCCTGCTGTGTTCATCCAGCTCCACACCTTGTTATCTGCAATTAATTCAGTTGGTTACACACACAGCAAAAAAGCTAAGTGGCTAATTAACAGTATTTATGGAGTTGGTTTGGCCAGAACACAATTAGATCTCCCGTTCAAGTAAACATAGGATATTAAAGTTCATACAGAGCCTCTGTTTAATGTCTTTCACAAGTTATGGCATCTCCAATGTTCTTTCAATTTGGAATCAGGCATGGTCCTACAGCCTTTTAACTTGAGTGAGAGTTTTCCAAGTGAGAGAGGCTGCTGTTTAGACAAACTGGATGGTTACAATTTGTTTCATTAGAAAATTAGTCAAAAACATGAACCTTTAGTTGATTAATAGTAGCCACTAATTTAAGCATCTCTGAAGTCTGTCAATTGGATTGAATTATGGTGATATGATTTTAGTTGCAAACCCTTGGGGCAAGATCCAATTTCCACAAACAGCTCATCTCCACCTCCCTAACCTGTTTTTCCTCTCACCTCAAGCCACACCCCCATCTCCTATCTACTAACATCATCCCGCCCCCTTGACCTGTCCGTCCTCCCTGGACTGACCTATCTCCTCCCCTCCCCCATTTCTGATGAAGGGTCTAGGCCCGAAACGTCAAGTTTTCCTGCTCCTATGATGCTGCTTGACCTGCTGTGTTCATCCAGCCCCATGCTTGTTATCTCTGAGTAGAACTTAGAATGTGGTTCTGTCAAGAGAGTCAGAGAAACTGTATCTAAAATAATGAACCAAATCTCAAATGTAATAGTATATGAAAGACAAGGGCAGCAGATACACAGGAATGCCACTACCTGTAAATTCCCCTCCAAACCACTCACCATCCTGACTTGGAAATATATTGGTGTTCCTTAAATGTTGTTGGGTCAAAATCCTGGATCTCCCTCCTGAAGCAGCATTGTTCGTCTATCTATAGCAATAGACTGCAGCAGTTAAAGAGGACAACTCACCATAACTTCTCAAGGGCAAGTCAGGATTGGCAATAAATGCTGGTTCAGACAGTGATACCCACATGTCATGAATTAATACATTAACAAAGTGACATTCGCCTCTCGCACTTGAGAGGCGTAGATAGGATGGATAGTCAGAGGCTTTTTGCCGGGGTTGAATTTTCAAATCCAAGGGGCACAGATTCAAGGTGACAGAGGGAAAGTTTAAGACACAGAGTAGGAGGACCCTGAACTGCACTGCCAGAAGAGGTGGTGGAAGCGGGCATTTGGCAACATTTAAGAGGATGGTTACATGAATAGGAAGGGGATAGAGGAATAAATACCGAATAAAGGCAGAAAGTTTTTTTTTTAAGATTAGTTAGGGCATGAAATTTAGCACAGGCTTGGAGGGCCGAAGGGTCTGTTCCTAAACTGTAATTTTCTTTTGTTCTTTTTGTTCTCTTTCATTGCAAAGGGGCTGGAATCTTAAATTAGACTTTGGAGACTGCACATAGAGAGCAGTGTGCAGTTTTGGTCTCAATATCTAATGAAGTATACTGTTGTGGATGAAGGAGCATGGTGGTGTGAATTTAAATTGTGGTTCAAAAAGCATAGGCAATAGATAGCGAGATATCATTTGATTTGCTCTGTTCCCCATTTACTCCTGCCCCTTCCTGAGTTAGGCCATAGGATGTTCCCCAAATCCTGTTTTTTTTATTTGTGTATTCCAGTTTTTGAAATAAACTCATAGCAAAATTCTTGAAGGGTGGCACGGTGGCTCAGAGATTAGCACCGCTGCCTTAGCGCCAGGGACCCGGGTTCGATTCCAGCCTTGGGTTACTGTCTGTGTGGCGTTTGCACATTCTCCCTGTTTAGAGTTTTGGAGAAGATTTGTATTGTTGAAGATGATGCAACAGGGCCAGACCCACTACTGTCACCCTACCGTACATCAGAGATGACAACAAGACTACTCAGACCCCTAGTTATCAGGTAACCCACAAACCAACTGCCATCCTGTGACAACTACTGATGAGCGTAAAGGACCCCATACCCACAACCAATAAAACTAACACACAAAACACCATGCAAGGACTGTGACAAACATTACATAGGCCAAACTGGAAGATAACTGACAATAAGGATACACAAACACCAACTAGCCACCAAGAGACATGACCAATTCTTACTGGTCTCAATGCACACGGGCAAAGAAGGGCACAAATTCAACTGGAATAGCGCAAGCCAAACAGAGACATGTCTGGGAATTCCCAGAGGCCTGGCATTCCAACCAGAGCTCCATCAACAAACACATTGAACTGGACCTGATTTACAAGCCACTGAAAAACAGAGCCAGAAGTGATACCAATCACCCCAGCAACCGGATGCATATAAATGATAAGTGGGACAAAACACCAACGCTTCACCGGAGGTGCACTGACTGTGTTACAAGTGGGGTCATGAAACGTCAACAATCAAACACACCAGCTCAGTGAGAAAGTCTATGCCAATGTTCTCCACGTGTCTGCATGGGTTTCCTCCCACAGCCCAAAGATGAGCAAGTTAGGTGGATAGGCTATGCTAAATTGTCCGTAGTGTCTCGGGTGGGAAATGCAGGGATAGGGTAGAGGGTGGGTTTGGATGGGACGCCTTTCGGAGAGTTGATGTGGACTTGATGGGCCAAATGGCCTGCTTCCTGCAGGGATTCTATGACGAAATCATGTATAGGCATTTATTAATAAAACATTCAATGCAAGAACTCACCGTAATGGACTGGACATTATAAATTCTGAGTATAACAAATCTTTTCTAATACCTTAAAAGAATGCAAGAACATTAGAACGGGAATAGGCCATTTACCCCATCAGTTTCGTTTTAACATTCAATATGATAATGACAGATCAGCCTCTACAATGTTTTTTACTCAACCCATCACCATACCCCTATACACCATTAGTAATCAGAAATCTGTCAGTGTCAACCTTAAACATATTCCAGGACAGAGCCTTCACAGTTTTCTGTGGAGAATTCCAAAGGTTTACAACCTTCTGAGTAAAATAATTTCTCCTCATCTCAGATTAAAGTGGTTTCAACCTTATTTTTAAATTATGCTCCTCTGGTCTTCGTTTCTGGAAGCAGGGTATACATCTTACTGCATCGACACTGTCTATCCCCTAATTATTTTAGGTTTCAATGAAGTCACCTTTCATTCTTCAGAATGCTCGTGAATACAGAACAATTGGGAAGTATTTAATGGGATTAGACAATATCAGCTTGAATTTATGAAAGGGAAATTCTGCTTAACTGAAGTTTTTTTTAACTATTCTGATAGACAAGGCGAAATAGTGGTTGCGCTGTATTTGGATTGCAAGAAGGCTTTTGGTCAGGTCCCTTAAAAGAGGCTAATGGGTTAACTGAAAGGAATAGCGCTTAGAAGTAGGAATGTGTTACTGCAGTCATATTAGGCTTGGTGGGACAGCACCTGAAGTAATAAGTAAAATTTTGGTCTCCTTACTTACTCATTATTTTGCTGGATTGCATTCATATTCTGTACTATTCTACAGTTCGCTATTGGTTTCTTGGTCCACCTTTGTATTCTATTAAGCTTCTAGTCCCCAGAACTACTATTTCTAGCAATTACATAGGCCTTGAACTTCCTTTGTACACCACAGTTCTGATCTTTCTTGACATTTTGCACCTTGGAAGAATGTATTGTTGCTGGAAATCATGTAATACTTCTTTAAAGACTATCCATTGCCTATGTACAGTCATGCATTTTAAAATATTTTCCCAATCCAACTCAGCCAGTTTATGCCTTATGCCTTCATAATTTCCCTTACTCAAATTTAACACTTGATTGAACACACAGATTGAATACCTCCCTTTCAAACATGTAATGTAAAGTACTGTCACGAAAACTAGGAGCAAGAGTAGACAATTCAGTCCCCCAAGCCTGACTTGCCATTCAATACGATCATAGCTGATTTCACCCCAGCCTCAGCTCTCCTTTTCTGACTATTCCCCATAATCCTTCAATCCATTACTAATTGTCTCTCTCTCTTCCTTAAATTTATTCAGGGTTTCAGTGTCCCAGCGTCCATCATGCTTTGGGCTAGTGAATTTAAGAGGTTGATGACCCTTTGAGAGAAATAATTTCTTTTCATCTGTTTTAAATCTGCAGGCTCTTTTCCAAAAACTATAACCTTTCGTTCTAGATTGCCCTGTAAGAGGAAACATTTGTTGCCTATGTCTACTTTATCAATTCTGTTTAGCATCTTATATGCCTCAATTATATACCTGTTATAAACCTCAATCGCATCAATCATATTGTGGTCACTCATCCCTAAAGGTTTATTTTACAAGATTATTAATTGGCCTTTTTTCTTACATAATGCTAGTTCTAAAATAGTACATCCTCTAAATGGCTCTTCAACGTACTGCTGTAGAGGTCCATCCTTAACACACTTCAGAAGTTAATCCTCCACATTTTTAGTGCTCAGTTAGTTTACCCAGGTGATATGCAGATTAAAGTCACACATGACTTATGTTACCAACCTTACTTCCTTCCAATGTGGGTTCCTCCTCTGGTTCCCATCCCCAATCCCCAGAAGCAATTGTTTCTCTACTCACATACACATATGTACAAGCACTCAGAAAATCAAGGAAAACAAAACAAGAGGAGGTCATAGAGTCATAGAATTGTTATGGTGCAGGAAGAGACAATTTGGGCCTTAATACCTGTACTGGTTCTTCCAACAAGCATCATTACCTAGTGGCACTTTTCCATTTTTCCCTTGTGCCCCTGCACACTATCTCTATCCAAATAATCATCCTGTTGAATGCCTCAAATGAACCTGCCTCCACTACATTTCCAGGCAGTACAATTCTATACCCTAAGTACTCACTCCTTTCTCGCATCATATTTGCTTCTTTTTGCGTATCACTTCAAATCTGTGACCTCTCGTCTTGTTCCTTTTTAAGAGCTGAAACAGCTCTTTTCTGATGAAGGGTCAAGGCCCGAAACTTCAAGCTTTCCTGCTCCTATGATGCTGCTTGGCCTGCTGTGTTCATCTAGCGCTACACCTACCTATCTACTCCTACCTGATTTTGAACATCTCTATCAAATCCCCTCTCAGCCTTCTGCTCTCTGAGGAGAACAGTCACAACTGCTTCAATTTATCCTCATAACTGAAGTTTCTCGGTCTTGGAACAAATCTTGTAAATTGCTTGTACACTGTCTACATTGCATTCTGATCTTTTTTTAATGTGGTGCCCACATCTCTTACATGTTAGGCCTCAAATGCAGTATTAAGAGTCTTGTATTGTTTCAACATTACCTCCTTTTGCTCTTGTACTTTACGTCCCTTTAATAAAGCCGAGGACACTGCTTTATTAACTTGAATAAAACTAAAACCTGCAGATGCTAGAAATCTGAAACAAACAAAAACAGAAATTGCTGGAGGATCTCAGCATATCTGGCAGCATTTATAGAAGAGAACAACTCTCCACAGATGCTGCCAGACCTCCTGAATTTCTCCCAGCAATTTCTTTTTCAGTATGCTTTACTAACAGCTCTCTCGAATTGTGCTGCCCCCTCCAATGTCTGCATATACACCAACATCACTCTCCTCCTGCATCATATTTAGAATTGTACCCCCCCCATTGAATATTGTATTTCAATGTTCTTCCTGCCAAACTGCATCACATCATACTTCTTTGCATTGAATCGCATCAGCTATCTATTGACCCACTCCTCCAATTTGTCAGTGCCCTTTTGAACTGCCATGCTGTCCTCCACACAGTTTACAATTCTTCTAAGTTTTGTAATTTACAAAGTTTGAAATATGCCCCCGCACCCCACGATCCTGATCATTATTGGATTATTGAGCAAGGACACGCCCATCCTGGGCCGCTTCCAGTGTCACAGTGATACCACCCACAAACTGGAGGAGCAACATGTCATATTCCGCCTTGGGAGCCTGCAGCCCAATGGCCTAAAAGTGGATTTTACCATTTTTAAAATTACCCCACGCCCAGCCTCATGCCATGTCTAAGCCTCCTTCTCATCCCCGCCTCCTTGACTTGACACAGCCTGTCCATCTTCTCTCCCACCTATCCACCCCTCTCATCCCAATGACCAATCCCCACCACTCCCCATCTGCACTCACCCATCACTACCCCAGCTCCCTTACCCCTCTCCATTTCTGAAGAAGGGTCCCGACCCAAAACGCCAACTTTCCTGCTCCTCTGCTGCCTGGCCTGCTGTGTTCCTCCAGCTCCATACTGTGTTGTCCCTGATACCAATAAATAAGACTGTATATACATTTTGTGTGATTGAGAAAAAAGTTGCTAAGTAACTTCTTACTTTCTTACATTTATTTCAATGTAGCCTATAGATGAAGCGTTAGTATAAGCCAATTTGTGCAGCAGACAGGCAACTTTGACTGGAACTTGTGAGTTCTGCACCTTACTGCTCATGCTGACTGCTGAAGTTGCTTTTTCATTTACACCATGAGTGAGTGCTGATGGGCATATATTTATTAGTACCAAAAAATGAGGATGCTGCCAGGTCTGTTGAATACTTCCAGCATTTAGTTTCTATCCTTCAAATAAATTAGATTTGCTATGTAAACAGAATGATGACATTCTGAAATGAAGTGCAATCATAAATTGTACCCAAAACGATATTTAATCCATTTGTAGAAAATTCTTCGTTATGATGTCAAAGGAGTTAACCTATTTATTGGAATGGGGTAAATGTCTTTGAGAACAGAGGACGAATTCAAGATTGTATATCCCAGGAATTCCACTACAGATCTTCCTGCATGCTGTAGAGTATCCATTGAAAATTGTTCTCAATTTCTAGCTATGAAGAGAGGTTGAGTAGGTTAGGATTGTTTTCATTAGAAAAAAGGAGATTGAGGGGGGACCTGATTGAGGTCTTCAAAATCATGAAGGGTATAGACAGGATTGATAGAGATAAGCTTTTTCCCAGGGTGAGGGATTCAATAACGAGGGGTCACGCGTTCAAGGTGAGAGGAGAAAAGTTTAAGGGGGATACACGCGGAAAGTACTTTACACAGAGGGTGGTAGGTGCCTGGAACGCATTGCCAGCAGAGGTAGTAGAGGCAGGCACGGTAGATTCATTTAAGGTGCGTCTGGACAGATGCATGAGTAGGTGGAGAGCAGAGGGATACAGATCCTTAGGAATTGGGCGATAGGTTTAGACAGTGGATTTGGATCAGCGCAGGCTTGGAGGGCCGAAGGGCCTGTTCCTGGGCTGTAAGTGTTCTTTGTTCTTTGTTCTATTTCCTATTACTCAGTCAATTTTGTAAACCGAGTACTACTATCTCTTTTATTGCATGACCCATAACTTACCTCACAAATGTTGTGGGCACTGTATCAAATCCATATATACTACATCAACAGTGTTACCCTCAATGAGGCTTTTTGGTACCTGTTCAAAAAACTCCTTAGTTAAACATAAATTCCCCTTTAGAAATCCATGTTGACTCTTCCTAATCAACCCAATCTTTTTCCATGTGACTATTAATTCAATCCTGAATAATTGTTTCTAGGAGCTTCCCACCAATGAGGTTAATCTGAATGGTCTATAAATGCAGGGATTATGCTTGTTCCTCTGAAGAGGAAGGTAAAAAGTGAAGTGGAAACAAAGGCATGTCGGCTGCAAAGATTTTCAGAATTAGATATAGTGCATTGAAAGGTTTAAACTGTTTTGCTGTTAGAAACACTGAGCAGTTAAGAGACTTTGTTTAAGGTGCATTTGTTTACTTTTAGTCTAAATTCGACATTCTTTTCTTTTCGTCATTCAAGTACAACATACCGATGAAAAAGTGAGACTGACTGATTATTCCGGGACTTGCAGTATAATAAAACAGATGGAAGGTCCAGTTTGAGCTTTACCTCACCATGTTCTCTTACACTTCCTTCAGAAAGATTCAAGATCACCAGGGGGCAGTGGTGTTCCAGTTCCAAGCCAGGTTATTTTTGAAACAAATGCAGGCAAGCGTAAGTCCATTTGCACAGGAGGAAGACTCAGATCACTAATGGGAGCAACTGAATCTGAGCAAGTGTTGATCCAAAATTTTTAAATGTTGAAAAGTCCCTAGGAATAGAAAGTTGAGTGGAAATTACTGTTGAAATTAACATTAACATGGGCTTTTGTCAAAATCGCCCTCTGTTTCTCAGCCACATTAGGGGCATTTAAACAGTCTTGGATAAGCATATGGATGATGATGGGATAGTGTCGGGGGATGGGCTAAGATTAGTTCACAGGTCGGCGCAACATCGAGGGCCGAAGGGCCTGTTCTGCGCTGTATTGTTCTATGTTCTCAAAGACATTTACCCTGTTCCAATAAATAGCTTAACTCCTTTGACATCACAATGAAGAATTTTCTACAAATGGATTAAACATCATTATGGGTACAATTTACTATTGCACTTCATTTCAGAATGTCATCATTCTGTTTACATAACAAATCTAATTTATTTGAAGGATAAAAGCTAAATGCTAGAAGTATTCAGCAGACCTGGCAGCATCCTCATTTTTTGGTACTAATAAATATATGCCCATCAGCACTCACTCATGGTGTAAATCAAAAAGCAACTTCTGCGGTCAGTACGTGCAGTAAGATGTACAACTCGAAAGTTCCAGTCAAAGTTGCCTGTCTCCTCCTCGGAGATAGTAGGAACTGCAGATGCTGGAGGATCTGAGATAACAAGGTGTCTCCTCCTCAAATTGTCTTATACCAATAATTTGCTGAAAGGTTACATTGAAATATATGTAAGCAAGTGAGAAGTTACTTCAGAGATAAAAGGTACTGCAGATGCTGGAGAATCCGAGATAACAAGCATGGGGCTGGATGAACACAGCAGGTCAAGCAGCATCATAGGAGCAGGAAAACTTGACGTTTCGGGCCTAAACCC
>JAHRHZ010000111.1:0-41248 GCA_024137785.1 Ginglymostoma cirratum | reverse complement strand
GCCTAAACCCTTCATCAGAAATGGGTTTAGGCCCGAAACGTCAAGTTTTCCTGCTCCTATGATGCTGCTTGACCTGCTGTGTTCATCCAGCCCCATGCTTGTTATCTGAGAAGTTACTTAGCGTCTTTTTTCTCAATCACACAAAATGTACATACAGTCTTATCTATTTTCCCCTCTTTGCTTTCTGTGAATGATTTTACATTGAATTTTAAATTTTAACTTAAACACCTTCGTGGTTGTTCTTCTGGTTAGTGCTGCTGCCTCACAGTGCCAGGGGTCCCTGGTTTGATTCTAGCTTTGGGTGACTATCTGTGTGGAGCTTGCACGTTCTCCCTATGTCAACGTGAGTTTCCTCCTAGTGCTCTGGTTTCTTCCTGCAGTCCAAAGATGTGCAGGTTAGGTGGATTGGCTTGCTAAAAATTTCCCCAGAGTGTCCAGAGTTGTGCAGGTTTAAGTGGGTTAGCCCTGGTAAAAACACCATGCAGGTTTACCGGAATGGAGTGGTGGGGAGGTTCTGTGAAAAATGCTGTTTGGGCAGTTGGTGCAGATTCAATGAGCTGAATGGCCTCTATGATTCATTTAGACTCTGTATGGTTGGTTAAGGATTCTTTAGTCTAGCTGAGGAGATACACAGTTGCTTACCCTGTGGCACAGGGCTGAAAGCCCTGCTAGCAAAACTGACACTATTTGGATGTCCCATGCAAGTTGATGCTGAAAAGCTGACACACGTTCTTTGGGGTAACAAGTTGTAGAGCTGGATGAACACAGCAGGCCAAGCAGCATCAGAGGAGCAGGAAGGCTGATGTTTCGGGCCTAGACCCTCCTTCAATACATTCTTTGGGAATCCATTAAAAATAATGAAGGGCAAGTGCCGCTTATTCGCTACTATTTGTAAAATCTAGGCTAACGTATCATGCTACTTTGTAACATTTTATCATCCCTACACCTTTTTGTTCTTTTGTCTGTCCTTTTCCTGCCTCTGTACTTAGTTCATGGAATCATCGAGTCCCTACAGTATGGAAGGAGGCCATTTGGACCATTGAGTCCACAGTGACTCTCCAAACAGCTTCCCACCCAGACCTAGCCCCCTACCCTATCCCCATAATCCCACATTTACCGTGGCTAATCCACCTAACCTACATATTTTTGGAATGTAAGAGGAAACCCACTCAGGTACAAGGAGAATGTGTAGACTCCTCAGAGGCAGTCACTGGGGACCCTGGCACTGTGGGCAGCAATGCTAACAGCTGTGTCACCATACTTAAAATCTGAAACTCGACATCTGTGACATCTTCAGTTCTGATGAAAGACCTGAAGCATCGATTACTTTGCTCCACAGTTGTTGCCTGGCATGTTCAATATTTACAGCATTTTTTGTTTGTGTTTCGGATTATCAACATGTGTTTGTAGAAATTTGAATCGGACCCATTATTGAAAGCGTGGAATTTAAAGAGTCCTGTGAATGTCATAAATAAATTGGATCTTCATAGATGTTTGTGCATTCCCCAAATTTTGAAACGTGACTAATGTAATAGTGGATTCAGTTTATTTTGGATGGGAATGTTTGGCTAACAAATTTGCATTTTTAAATGTTTCTCCAAATTCTTTGTACTTTTGTTTGAGGGATACCCTGCTGGAAATCTTCTTTTTGCCACATTTCCTAATTTTTTTTCCACCATTTGTGGCCATTGAAGGTGGGTAGGTCAATTGGAGTGCCTTTGTCATTGGCTTAATAATTGAAAACGATTTCTTAAACAAAATGTGAAATTTAGATCTTTTGATCTATTAACAAACTGAGATGTAAAACTAGTGGAAATATAAAACTTAGAAAGCTTGTTTAAAATGCAGCTTAGTTTGTGGCTTTTTAACAATGAATTCATTTGAGTTTTTTATGGCTAGTATTTGTCATTTTTTGATGCTGCCCCCTCCCCCACCCCACTCCCCCCCAGTTAAAGTTAGAAAGATGCCTAGCTTTAACCAGTTACATTATACTGTAATTTCTGAAATTTTATGCATGATTTATGCAACTAACTTGTACAGAACAAGTTGCTCTTTCTATATAATATATTCTTGTGTGGCACTAGAAAGAAGATCATCTTGTGTGTGCTGTATTAAGTGTCTCTAACAAAGCTATTGCACTAATATGGTCCATCTTTGTTCTTCCCTTCTGTTGGGTCTTTCTGCTTTGCTATGATGTTAAAAGTATTGTAGCTAATTCTCACTTATGATAAAGTCTAAAAGCTTTGCTTGAGGTGTTCTGAGAGTTGCAGTTCAGCAATTAACCTCCAGATAGGTTGATAGGGTGGAGATCTTAAAAGAGGACGCAATAACGAGCACATGTGTATAATCCTATGACTAGCCATGACCAACATGCAGGTCCTTTATGAACGACTTCTCAGGAGAAAATATCCAAGAACAAAGAAGGACACTTTAATAGGTATGTCTACGTCACTTCTAACAGTAAAACTATATAGTTTCTGGTAGATGATTTTGTTCAGAATATTTAATATAATTTCAAACAATAGATTTGAATGCTGACAGTGTGAGCACATTGAAAACAATTTGTGCACATTTTAAAAGATTTTTACAAATTTTGTTCGACAAAATTCAGCACACCATAAACCATACCATGGTTCTTTTCCAACTGTTATTTGCTTTTCTAAAGCTAATTGCATTTTAATATAAACTGCATTTTTCAGAGGAGATTGATGTTGATGCCAGACTTGAAGAGCTTTGTGAACAGATAAAGGTATGTATATTAATGTAAATAGTTTTGACATTGCAGTGATCGTAGCCACTTCATAAATGTGGATGCTGTAAATCAGAAACCGAAACAAAAACAGAAATTTCTGGAAAAGCTCAGCAAGTCTAGCAGCATCTGTGGAGAGAAATCAGAGTTAATGTTTCAGATCAAGTGACCCTTCCTCAGAACTGTTCTGAGCTTTTCCAGATATCTCTTATGCTTGTTTCATTGCCCTTTTGCTAAACCTGCCTTAATTTGTACTGCAAGTCTATCAAATTGTGTAATATTTTGCCAAATTTCAAGAGTTTAGTCCCAGCAGTCAGTTTTTTAATGTTCATAAAGGTTGTAGATCTGCACTCCTGCAATAAGCCTTGTGTCAGACTTTCTAATAATTGGCAGTGGGAAGGGTATGTTGTTTCGAGAATTGATGCTGGCAGGTAGAAGGTTTGAATTCTGTTATTTTACTTGTTTTTTAAACAATCAATGAGAGAGCCACCAGTACTTTTATTCTCTGTATCCTCCTCAATGACATACCCCCAGTTGCAAAATGCACAATGTCGTTATAATAAGAAATCCAGTTGAGTGAAAAAAAAATGCAAATGTACAAGATAGAACATTCTGGAAAACATTCATATTATTGATTTGACTTCATCTTGATGTCAACAAAAAGTTTTGTTTTAATTTGAGAGCTTTAAATCTGAGTAGGCATGTTTTCATATTTGAGGAATTTAATTTTTTAACCTGTCCTCATATCAGTGCATTTCCCTGGATATCATTCATTTACTCAGTGACCTGCGCATTCTCATCTTTACATTTCATGGTCAAGTTATTTGACCTTCATTTGACCTTCCTTCCTTCATTTTGTGTGTGTGTATTTAGAAATAAGTTTCAATAACTCCAACTTGTTTGGGTAGGAAGTGGTGAAATGTTAGGAGGGAAACCAATACCTCACGAATGTCTTAGGATTCTTTAACATTTTCTTCCAATTCTCAAAATTGCAACAACAAGGAGAAGGTCAGGGTGGGGCTATTATTTCTTTTGATTGGGTTCGCTGTGCCATGTATATGTTGCAAGCCCATTATCCTGAAAAGTTTAATATTATTGTCTTGTAAATATAAAGAAGGCTTACAGTTCATGTCCTGAATTATAGCTTAAAGTGGAAAATCCTGATGATCTTCCAGAATTGGTGAACATGGATCTAGCGCAGCTTTGTTCATTGCTAATGGCTCTATGGGCACAGTTTATAGAGATTGTGTCGCTACAGGGAGAAGTCTCAGCTTTGTTAGCAAAGGAGCACCATGTACTTCGTGTAAGTACTCCATCCTTCATTCACGTGAAAACCTTTAGTTACAAGTTAGACAAATAACATTACCTAAGCAATGCAAATATATATATTTCTATAACATGACTTGGTTTGCGCAGTCAATGTTATCCACATTGAATGCATGTTTTAGTCTTGTCTGCCACATTACTGCACTCCTTATTCCTCTTTTGTCAGCTACCACTTCACTTATTCCCCAATATTGATATGATCGCTACCTAAGTCACCAACTTTGGGATTTAAGAATATGAACATTAGAAGCAAGAAGTAGGCCTTTTGCCCTGTAAAACTTGTTTACCATTCATTAAGATCTTGGCTGATCCGATTTTGACCTAACCTCCATTTTCCTCCCTGCGGTCTTCATCCACCTTTTGTAACCTGCGATTCCCTTGTAGGGATCAAAACTTTTATAGCAGGGGCATGCAGACAAATAGGGGATGGGTGACTGTTGGGTAAAGAGACCTATGCAGATAGTGCAGGATTCCCTCAAGTCCTGCTCACACATCATTTTTTGTTCTAGATACTGATGACAGTGATGGTTTCTTGGCGAGTACAGAAAGCACTATGGTTGGTCCTACTGTATCAGAGGGAAGGAAGATGAGTGGGAGAGAAGTAGTGATAGGGGATTCATTAGTTTATGGGTATTTCAGTGCCATTAAACATAACTCCTAGGATAGTATATTGACTCCTTGCTGTGATGCCAGGGATGTTAGAGTGGCTGCAGGATATTTTCAGATGGAGAATGAATGTTGATCATGATCCACATTGATATTAACAACACAAAAGGAAAGGGGATGTGGTCTTGCAATTGGAATTTAGGGAGTTTGATAGATAATCAGCATCTCAAACGTAATAATCACTGCCTGAACGCCCATTGCCATGCGCAAGAGTATACAGAAAAAAAGAGGTTAAGACAGTTGAATGTCTGCCAGGAAAGATGATGCAGTAAATGCTTGAGATTCCTAGAACACAAGGACTGGTTCAGGGGAGCTGACAGCTGTACAAGCTGAATGGTTGCCCTGAACACAGTTTGGGACTGAGTTCCTCAAGGAGCGTTTTGCTAGTGCTGTTGGGAAGATTTTAAACTAACTCAGCAGGGATGTTGAAAATAGGAGATTATAGTAGAGATTAATGCTCAGATACACAAAACTGGGAGAGATGGAGAACATTGATATAGGAACTAGTAAGTTCATAAATGGAGTTTCAGAAAGGAAGAAAGAAATCAGGGTATGCTGCAGATATGTATTTGTACATTGCCAATAAGAGTGCAAAATTACGGGTGTAAGTTGTCACTTGGATGTAGTGCTGTGCAAATTTGCACTCACCTATCCTAAAATCCATTGTAAAGCTCCTCAGAAAACTTCAAATATAGCTGAAAGAAATGCAGGACTTGGTATTAAATGTTCTGGATTACGAGATGTTCAGAAAAGATGGAATGGAGTTGACAGTATAAATTAAGAAGCACATTGCAGTGATTTAGAAAGAAATTGTCCCAAAGGATTTAAGGACTGAGTGGTTTGACTAGAACTAATGGACAAAAAGGATGCAGTTATATTACTTGGTGTAAGTTATAGCCCACCATCTGGTGGTAAGGATGTCGAGGAGCAAATCTGCAAGGAAATTACAGAGAATATAGCTTAGTTACAGTGATGACTTTACCTATCGACTAATAACTAGAGATAATTCAAGGAGCAGCAAGGGGCAAGTGCTTCTAGACTGTATTTGTGACAATTTATATAGTAGCACGTCCATTCCAACAAGAAACTGCTCGTCCTGGGTTCTTGGGAATGAGATCAGTTAAGTAGAACAAGTGTCAGTGGGAGAGCACTTGAGAGAAATGGTAACTCCCTCAAGGTTTAGATGACCATGGAACGTGGTAAAGGGCAATCCAGAGGAGGTATATTTCCTGAAAAGGGGAGGGTGGGGTAAACAAACGCATTGTCCCTGGATTTTTAAATAAAAAGTACAGATCTAGATAAAAAATTGTGTTTGACAGGTGCCAGATAAGTACAATTCACCGCTAAGTTTTATATGGAAGGTTTAGTATGGAGGTGAAGAGGCAAATAAGAGTCGCAGTGAGAAATTATGAGAAAAAAACAGCAGCTAATATAGAAGAGAATTCCCAAGTTTTCTACAGGCACATAAATAGGCAAAAGGTAGTAAAAAGGGGCCAAAACAGAATTTGCACATGGAGATGGATGGCTGAAGTGTTGGTGAATACTTTGCACCTTCTCGGTCGTGGTGACAGGGGAAGAAACTCTGTCACTCAAAGGGTTTAAAATTGATAAGGAAATATTAGATACACTTTCAAAACTTAAAGTTGATGAGGCACTAGGACTAGGTGAGATACATTAATATTATTGAGGTAAGTGAGAGTGAAAATTGCACTAGCAATCTTTCAATCTCCTGTAGACTTGGATGGTTGCAGAGTTCTGCCGAATTGCAAATGTAACACCCTGGTTCAAAAAAGGTTGTGAAAATAACTTTAGTTCTAATGGTGGGGAAACCTCTTGAAGCAATTATTTTGAATTATTCAGTTGGATTAACTTCTTTTATTCACTCATGGGACATGGCCTTCACTGGCTGGCCAGCATTTATTGCCTGTCCCTAGTTATCCTTGAGAAGGTGCTGGTGAGCTGCATTCTTGAGCCACTCCAGTCTTCACGGTGTAGGTTGACCCACAATGCCATTAGAGAGGGAATGTCAGAATTTTTGCTGTATCCAGCAATAGTGAAGGAACAGTGATATATTTCCAAGTCAGGATGCTGAGTGGCTTGGAGAGGAGCTTGCAGGTGGTGGTTTCCCATGTATCTGCTGCCATTGTTCTTCGAGATAGAAATGGTAATGAGTTTGGATGGTGCTGTCCAACGATTGTTGGTGAATTTCTGCAGGCATCTTGTAAATTAGACACACTGCTGCTGTTGAGTGTTGATGGAGGAGGAAGTGGATGTTTGTGAATGTGCTACTACTGAAGAGCGCTGCTTTGTCCTGAACGATGTTGCGTTTGAGTGTCATTGAAACTGCACCCATCCAGGCAAGTGGGGAGTATTGTCACACTCCTGACTTATGCTTTGTAGATGGTAGACAGGCTTTAGCGACTCAATTCCTCACAGCTATACTCTGAGCCTCTGACTTCTAATGGGGAGGGGGGGGGAAGCAATACTAATAAGTGGGTCTTTGATCGACAATACAATGAGTGGAGTCCAACAGGGGTCGAGCTGGGAACTCAACTTTTTTTTTACAACTTACAGCACATTAATGATTTAGATGAGGAAAGCCAAAGTATGATAGCTAAATTTGCAGATGACACCCAATATAGGTAAGAATGTATGTTGTGAAGATGACTAAGAAAGTTGCAGATGGATGTAAATTGATTGAGTGAGTAAGCAAAAATCATTCAGATAGGAGCATAATGTGGGAAAAGTTGAAATTGTTCATTTTGGCAGGAAGAATGAATAAACAGAGTAGTACTTGTGGAAAACTGAGGTGCACAGGGATTTAAGTATTTTAGTGCACGGGAAATTGAACATAAAAGACAATAACCCTGTTTCTCTCTCTGCATCTACTGCCAGTCCTGCTGAGTTTCTTCAACAGCTTTTATTTCAGATACAACTTATGCAGTATTTTGACTTCTATTATGGTAAAGATACTCTGCTTCACTTGTACCGGGCATTGGCGAGACCACATCTCTAATTCTGGGCACAGTTTTGGTCTCCTTATTTAAGGATGTAAATACATTGAAGACGTTCCAGAGGTGGTTTACCAAATTGATGCCTAAAATGAATCTTTGCCAGGCAAGTTGGGCTTGTTCCTCTGGAAAATAGAAGAGTAATAAGGCAAGGGAGTTCTTGATGAATGAGAGGATACCAGGAAGCTCAGAGAGATCTTGGGATGTTTGCCCATGAATCCCTGAAGGGAGCAGAATAGGGTAGTTAAGAAAGCATATGGGACACTTGCCTCCATGAATCGTGGCATAGATAATAAGGACAGGGAGGTTATGTTAGACCTGTACAGAATTTTGGTTAGACCTCAGCTGGAGTACTCTGTGCTATCCTGGTCACCATTCTGTAGGAAAGATGTAATTGCATTGGAGGGGATTTCGAGCACGTTCACCAGGATTTTGCCTGGGATGGAGCACTTCAGCTATGAAGAGAGGCTGGATAAGTTCAGGTTGTTTTCTTTGGGGCATAAAAGTTTAAGGCGGGGAACCTGATAGATGTGTATAAGATTATGAGGGGCATGGACAGGTTGAATAGAAAGCAGTTTAGTCAAAGACCCAATAACAAAGAGGCTTAATTTTAAGGGGGAAGGCAAGTGGTTTAGAGGGAGTGTTGAGGAAATGTTTTGCATCCGGAGGGGCATCTGGAATACGCTGCCTGGCAGTCACATGGAAAAAAATATGGGAAAAATTAGCTAGAGCTACCGCACACACGTTAAGAGAGAATCATATTTCACTAACTTACTAAAGTTTATGAAGAGGTAAGAGAGTGATGTGTTGTGCGTAGACTCCCAAAAGACACAATACAGTGCCTCATCATTGACTTCTGAGGAAAGTTATTGGAGATGAAATAAATGGGACAGTAGCAACATGAATGTAAAGTCGAGAAGTAGGAAACAAAGTGAACGCTTTTCAGGTTAGAGAACGTCTTGTAATAGGGATCCCCAGGGGGTCAGGTTCCCAGGGTTCTTGCTTTCCCTGACATATATTAACATTTGAGTTCATGGTGTGTAGGCAACAGTTTCCAAGCTTGAGAATGTAACAAAACTTAGAAACCTTATTGACTGTGAGAACCATGTAAGGGCATTGACAAATTGGTGGAACGTGTAGGTAGTTACAGATGAAATCAATGCGGTTGAAGGTGAGCTAATAGATTTTGGTAGAAGGGACATAAAGATACAGTATAATAAAAGGATGTAAAGGAGTAGAGATACCTATGTATAGACAGGCTTAAGTTAAAGATGGAAGGACAGGTAGAATGAGTAGTTAATAAATAAGGGTATATAAAACAGTGTTAAGGAAGTTATGCTTTCTGTAAGTTGCTGCTTTGATCTCAGTTGGAATATGGCATACGTTTCTGAGCATTACACTTTAGGAAGGATGTGAACACATTGGAAAGAGTTTTAAAGATGTTTGTGAGAATGATTGACTAGAAACTTCAGTTACGAAGATAGATCAGATTGCTGGAACAAAAACAGAAATTGCTGGAAAATCTCATCACGTCTGGCAGTATCTGTGGAGAGAAGTCAGAGTCAACAGTTCAGGTCTAGTGACCCTTCAGTACTGGTGATAACTAGGAAAAGGATGATTTTTATGCAGAAAATATGGTGGCGGGGTGGGGGTGTAGGAGCAGACGATAGATGGAGATGGAGCCCAAAGAGAAAAAAACAGTTGGACAGACAAGGATTGGATAAAGACCAGCCTAGGAGAATGAATAGCTGCTAATAGGAACTATTAGTAGCTGATAATGGGTTGTAGCAGCCTATGTGATGTTAAGGCCTGGTGTGTGGCGTGGGGAAAAGCATGGGGAAAGGTGCTGAAGCTCTGAAATTGTTGAACTCAACATTAAGTCTAGAAGGTTGTAGTGTTCCCAACCTGAAAACGAGGTGCTGTTGTTCCAGCTTGCGCTAAACTTCACTACAGCATGACAGCAAGCCTGAGACGTGGATGTTGGATCTCGGAAAGAGAAAGGCTAAGAGAAGACTTGATAGGAATTTTCAAAATAGTGAGAGATCTGGACAGGGATAAACCGTTCTTTCTCTTACAAGGATCAAAATTGTGAGAACGTACAAGGTAATTTGCGAGAGAAGCAAATGTAATGTAAGAAAATTTTTTCGCATAGTGAATGATATGGGTAGAATCACATTGCCTGGAAGTGTTGAAGGTAAATTCAATCAAATCATTAGATGATCATTTTAATAGAAATAATATACGAGGTTATGGGGATTAGGCAGAGGTGGCACTGAGTCATAATGCTCATTCAGAGAGCTAGTGCAGATACAGTGGGCAGAACAGCTTCCTTCTGCAGTATAATAACTCTATGATTCTGAAATCTGTCTGAAGTATATTCAGTGACTGGCCTCCACTGCTGTCTGGGTTAGACAATTACCCTCAGAGAAGAAATTCCTCCTCATTGCTGTCTTAAATGGGAGATCGTTTATTTGGAAACAGGGATGGCCCTGATTTTTTTGTAATGACTCTAGAATAGTAATTCCAGAGGCCCAAGCTATCGTTCTATGACGTTGATTCAAACCCTACAATTACAAATAGTGGAATTTGAATTCATCTAGTAAACTTGAAATTAAAAGCTAGTCCATGGCAACTGTGAAATCATTATTGATTATTGTAAAAATCTGTCACTCATGGCCTTTTGGGATGCAAATCTGATATCCTTACCCAGTCTGACCCACAAGGGCGGCACAGTGGCTCATTGGATAACACTGCTGCCTCACAGTGCCAGGGATCGTGGTTCAATTCCACCCTCGGGCGACTGTCTGTGTGGAGTTTGCACATTCTCCACTTGTCTGCGTGGGTTTCCTCTGGGTGCTCCAGTTTCCTCCCACAGTCCAAAGATGTGCAGGTTAGGTGGATTGGCCATGATAAATTGCCCATAGTGTTCAGGGATCTGTAGCTTAGGTGGCCTGTAAGGAGATGGATCTGGGGAGGATGCTCTAAGGGTCGGTTTGGAGTTGTTGGGCCAAAGGGCCTGTTTCCACACTCTAGGGATTCTATGTGAAATGTGAAGCCACTTAGTTGTATCAACAAATGCCAAATAAAGTAATGAAATCGTACAAATTGCCCAGTATCATCCTAGACAAAAATGACAATAGCTCACCCAGCCTTGTCAACACCACCAAGTCCTCCTTACTAATACCTGTGGAGCAATAGTCTAACAATTGAACTCATCTAATCATATTAGATAATGTCCCAGATGCCACCATCACCACCCAGGTCATGTCCTGACTCACTGACAGATTAGACCCACCAGGTGTCTGCACAGTGATATACTGTCAGGAAGGTGTTGCCTTGGGAAGCCTAAACAGGATTGACTATGGACCTCATAAAGATTCATGGCATCAGGTCAAGTATGGGCAAAGAAGACTCTTTCAGGTTACCACCTACTCCATCTCCTCAAACAAATGTACCTCCATGATGAACATCAGTTGGAAGAAGCACTGAAGAAGCAAGAGCTCAGAATGTACTCTGGATTGTCTGCCACCGAAAGTAATTCAGTAGTAGTACAACTGGCCAGCCTGGCTGAGCCTTAAACAACCTAACTGTGATACTAGATCTGCAGAAGATGGTATCCCAATCTACCTGTCACAGATGATCCATCCTTTATAGAATTGAGAGGAGAAACCACTGCACAATCCTTGTGATAACAAAGTCCAGTCTTCACATTGAAGATACTCTTCATCATGTTGTGTGACATTGTTGATACTACCACCATGCTAAATGGGATAAGTTTCAAACCAGCAGTTAGCAGGAGCAGAATTGTATTCAACCAAGCTGTTTAACCTTGTGACCCAACATGTTCTGTCTTCCACTGAAAATTGAACCAGAGATCCAATCCTGGTTCGGTGAAGATTATAGGAGGGCATGCAGGAGTAATGAAATGTCAACCAAGTCAAACTATGACATAGAACTACTTGCATGCCAATCAGTAAGTTACAAATGATAAACAAAGCTAAGTGATTCCACACCAAGGCATCAGTTCCAAGCTCTGCAGTCCTGCCATATCCAGTTGAGTGATGGTGAGTAATTAAACAGCTAACTAAAGGAGCAGGCTTCACAAATAACCTCATCTTCAGAAATTAGGAAACCTCGTACATCAATGGAAAAACAAACAAGGGCTAAGCATTTGCATCCATCTTCAGCCACAAGTGGTAAATGGATGATCCTTTCCTGAGATCAACAGCATCACAGATGCTGGTCTTAAGGCAATTGGGTTCATCCCATGTGATATCAAGAAATGAGTAATTCAGCTATTGTCTCCCCACAGTCTGTCCACTATCTTTAAGGCACAAGTTAAAAGTCGGTGAATGTTTTGTTTGCTTGATTGTGTGCACCTCTCACAAAATTCAAGCAGCTTGACACCATCCAGGACAAAGCAGCTTACTTGATTTAGTACCTATCACTAATATACACTCTCTCCATCACTGATCCTGGTCTCTGTGATGTGTACCTTCTACAAGATGCGCTGCTGTAACTCACCCAGGCTCCTTCCACAGCACCTTACAAACCTCTGATACCTCTTCCTAGAAAGTGTCTCACTAACTTGATTGAGATTTTTGAAGAAGTAATGGAGAGGATTGATGAGGGCAGAGTGGTGGATGTGATGTATATGGACTCCGGTAAGGTATTCGACAAAGTTCCTCATGGTAGACTGGTTGGCAAGGTTATAGCATATGGAATACAGGAAGAACTAGCCATTTGGATACAGAACTGGCTCAAAGGTAGAAGGCAGAGGGTGGTGGTGTAGAGTTGTTTTTTAGACTGTTGGCCTACACCAGTGGTGTGCCACAAGGATAGGTGCTGGGTCCACTGCTTTTCGTCATTTATATAAATGATTTGGATGTTAGTATAGTAGATAGTATGGTTAGTAAGGTTGCAGATGACAGATTTATTAGTGTAAATAAATTTGGCGTGCTGCATTTTAGAAAGGCAGATCAAGGCAGGACTTATACACTTAATGGTAAGGTCCTGGGGAGTGTTGCTGAACAAAGAGACTTTGAAGTACAAGCTCATAGTCCCTAGAAAGTAGAGTCCCAGGTAGACAGGATAGTGAAGCAGGCGTTTGGTATGCTTGCCTTTATTGGTCAGTGCATTGAATATAGGAGTTGGGAGGTCATGTTGCAGCTGTTTAGGAGATTGGTTAGATAATTACTGCATGCAATTCTGGTCTCACTGCTGTAGGAAGGATGTTGTGAAACTTGGTTCAGAAAATATTTACAAGGATGTTGTCAGGGTTGGAGGATTTGAGCTGTAGGGAGAGGCTAAACAGGCTGGGGCTGTTTTCCCTGGAGTGTGGGATGCTGAGGGATGACCTTCTAGAGGTTTATAAAATCATGAGGGGCATGATTAGGGTGAAGCCAAGGCCTTTTCCCTGGGGTGTGGGAGTCCAAAACTAGAGGGCATAGGTTTAAGGTGAGAGGGGAAAGATTTAAAAGGGACCTAAAGGTCAAGTTTTTCACGCAGAGGATGGTGCGTGTATAGAATGAGCTGCCAGAGGAGGTGGTGGAGACTGGTGCAATTACAACGTTTAAAAGGCATCTGGATAGGCATATGAATAGGAAGGGTTTAGAGGGATATGGGCCAAATTCTGGCAAATGGGCTTAGATTAATTTAAGATATCTGGTTGGCATGGACGAGTTGGACCGAACGGTCTGTTTCTATGATAACAAGCATGGGGCTGGATGAACACAGCAGGTCAAGCAGCATCATAGGAGCAGGAAAACTTGACGTTTCGGGCCCGAAATGTGTTCATCCAGCCCCATGCTTGTTATCTCGGATTCTCCAGCATCTGCAGTCCCTTTTATCTCCGGTCTGTTTCTATGTTGTATAGCTCTCTGATTCTGAGGACAAGGGCAACAGTTGCATGGGACCACCACTATTTGCAAGTTCCCATCCAAGCCACACATCATCCTTGCTTGGGAATTTATGTTCCTTCAGTGTCTCTGGGTCAAAATCCTGGAACTTCCTTCCTAACAGCATTGAGAATCTGTCTACACCCCAGGAAGTTAGTGTTTCAAGAAGACCACTACCTTTACAAGGGAAGTTGAAGATGGGCAGTACGTGTTGGCCTCACCAATGATGTCCAAATTCCAAAATTGAATTCTAAAAACACCCTCTGAATCCTTCTATGTAACAGTTTTTCAGCTGTCCTCGCATTTCATGCATGGTCGTTATTAGAAACTAATAAATAATTTGTAAGCTCCATTAATTTGTTGTCGATCTTTCTACTGTTGCTATTCATAACTGACAAAAGAGGGAGGTAATATAAAGTCTGAGGTTAATATGTTCAAAGTTTCACTATTACCCTAGATTTTAATTCTGTCTGTGGACTGTAGTGTCATTTGATTTAATCTCGACCCCTTTAACTTCTTGCAGCCATGTTATGTTATTAATCTATGTTCAACTGCTTTCTATATTTGTTTAAGTCAGTTACCTAAAGACGTATTCCTGACAACAGAATCATTTTCTCTATAGTTTCCTGTTGTGTACTCATGGTTGTCATCTGCACATTTGAGTACTTTGCTCACAGTAACGTTGTGTAGGTTACAGTGTATTAAGATCAACCTTAGGTTTGCTATTGGTAATATGTCTCTCATCTGAAAGATTCTTAATTGATGGCTATTGTTCTTTTGAAATAGATTTCTCCAGTACCTGTTCACTCTCTAATTTGTGGCCCTTCATCCCATTATTCATCTATGATGCAGTTTGTTACCAAAAGCATTTTATTGAATATATATTGTGTAGAACTGAAACTTGGGATTTTTGGCATCTAATTTACAAAGTTTACTGAAATTTTGGCTGTATTTGTTCCCTTCCTCTTCCATCCAATTGGATAGGTAAGAAGATTTTCAGAAGCTTTTTTCTGCATTGAGCACCCTAGACAAGCGGCGCTAGCGTATCAGGAACTGCAGTAAGTAATTATGAACTTAAAGATAAGGCAAGAGAACAATAATTTTATTTTAATTTTATTAGAAAATAACAACATTTTCACTTTGGATGAAAAGATTTCCTCTATATTCTACATGTTGTGCAGTTACAGTTAGTAAATGCTAATATTTATTTTCAATAACTAGTATCGCAAGTGGATTAGTTCTGTTTCTAAAAAAAAAGGTGTAATCTTAATGCAAGTTTTTTTCAGTGTAATCCATCACTTGATGAAATAATTAGCAATTATGAGTTCAACAGATACTACTTTAAAGATTCCATCATTCAGTACTAGGTGGCACGGTGGCTCAGTGATTAGCACTGCTGCCTCACAGCGCCAGGGACCCGGGTTCGATTCCACCCTCGGGCGACTGTCTGTGGAGTTGGGGCATTCTCCCTGTGTCTGCGTGGATTTCTTCCAGGTGCTCCAGTTTCCTCCCACAGTCCAAAAATGTGCAGGCTAGGTGGATTGGCCATGCTAAATTGCCCATAGTGTTTAGGTGGATTATAGGGCAATGGGTGTGGGTGAGATGCTCTGGGGATCGGTGTGGACTGTAGTTTGTGGGTGGCGTTTGGAAGGTGGTGGTGTTTATTTGTAGAGCATCTGCACTCTGTACATGACAAACAACAAAACCTTTTGGGTCACGAAACATTTTGACCTTCCCCCCACTCCTTGGGTGACATGTCTGTCCTGGGCCGCCTCCAGTGTCACAATGACGCCACCTGCAAACTGGAGGAGCAGCACCTCATATTCCGCCTCAGGAGCCTAAAGCCTGATGGCCTAAATGTGGATTTTACCAGTTTCAAAATCTCCCCACCCCTGGCCTCATCCCATTGACAAACCCTCCCTCTCACCTCGCATCCTTGACCTGACATGACCTGTCCATCATCTCTCCCACCTATCCGCCACTCCCACCTCACTGACCAATCCTGACTACTGCCTACATGCACTCACCTATCACCATCCCACCTATCTTTCCTGGCCCCACCCCTCCTCTCTTTTTTTTCTGAGCTCCCCTCCCCCTCCCCAATTCTGAAGAAAGGTCCTGACCAGGAACATCAGCTTTCCTGTTCCTCTGATGCTGCCTGGCCTCCTGTGTTCCTCTAGCTGCACATATTGTTATCTCTGACTCCAGTATCTGCAGTTCTTGCTATCTCAGTATTTTAGGTCAGATTTGCTGTGCAGATCAGAGATTCTGAATGCTGCAGAGGGCACAAGCCCTTCACTCCCCTTCCTTCAAACATAGTTGTGTGTGTACTTTGAGTCTTCTAACACATGGTTTCACAATGTTGACTTTTACTGAATTTAGGGGATCTAAACTATCGTAGAGATCATTCATGTCATTGTTCTGATTTAGGATCTGAATCAATTGGATTGGCAAGGATAAAGATATTGCCTCAATATTGCTAAAGATAAGCTGGTTCTATTGAGCAGTCTGTGATTCTCTAGCCATTTAGGAAATGCATTCGCCAATAGATATTTTTAGGCCTGATAGACTAAAACTTTTTTTCTGTAAGTACTCTATCCTGATCTTCCATGTTCTGGTTGAAAGTTCATAGCATTTCAAGCATTCTTGCCAGAAAGAAGCAGGTACGGTAAACATGTGGTTTCCCTGGGATTATTGTTTTTTTCATACACAGAGGCTGTTAATTGTACCCCATGTTGTCTTTACAGCAATCACATGTCATAGAAATTGAAAATGATCCATGTTCTCAAAAATCCAGCTCATGCTCTGCCATCATTTTGTCGTGATTCCCTTTGCCAGTTGCATTTGAGGCACCACCGCAAACCAAAAAGTGGCTGTTGAACAGTATGAATTATTCTGTTACGATGTGATTGAGGTTGGTTGGCTCGCCAAGCTGGTTTGTTGTTTCGCAGACATTTCATTACCGTGCTTGGTAACATGATGAAGTGTCGGTGTGTTTTTTCACCTGGTTTTTAAACTCTGGGGTCCGTTGAGATGGATTGCCTCACTTCTGGTTTTCCTTCATAGTGGAGTGTAGATGGGGTCGAGTTCAATGTGTTTATTAATAGCATGCTTCATGGAGTGTCATGCTTCCAGGAATTCTCATGCTTGTCTCTGCCTAGCCTGTCCCAGGATCTTGGTGTTGTCCCAATTAAAGTAGTGGTTCTCTTTGTCCATGTGGATTGAGATGAGTGAGTACTGGTCGTGTCTTTTTGTAGCCAGTTGGTGTTCATGTACTCTTGTTGTTAGTTTTTTCCCTGTTTGTCCAATGTAGTGTTTCTCGCAGTCTCTGCAGGGGATTTTGTAGATGACCTTGGTCCTGTCCATGGCGGGGAGTGGGTCCTTAGTTGGGGTGAGCAGTTGTCGTAAGGTTGACGTGGGCTTCTGTGCCACTCTGATGCCCAGCGGTCGTAGGAGTCTTGTGGTGAGTTCCGACGTGTTCCTGATGTAGGGTAGTGTGATGAGTGTGTCGGGGCGTGTAGAATCTTTCTGCTGTTTGTGTAGGCAATTTCTGACCCAGTTCTTTGGATATCCATTATCCTTGAACACTTGGAAGAGGTATTCGTCTTCCTCTTGGCGTAGTTCTGTGTTGCTGCAGTGTGTTGTTGCCCTTTTAAATAATGTTAGCATGCAGCTTCGTTTGTGTGTGCTGGGATAGTTACTGTTGAAGTTCAGTACCTGGTCTGTGTGTGTGGTTTTTCTGTGTACTTTTGTTTGCAGTTTCCCATTTGCCTTGCATTCAACCATGACGTCCAGGAATGGGAGCTGTTTGTTCTTCCCCTCCTCTCTGGGGAATCTTATTCCAGTGAGGGTGTTGTTTGTAAGTTTGTATATCTCTTCTAATTTGGTCCGTTTAATGATGCCAAAGGTGTCGTCTATGTAGCATATCCTCAGTTTAGGTTGGATTTGCGGAAGGGCAGTCCTTTCTAGTCTTTGCATCACTGCTTCTGCTATGCATCCGGAGATAGGTGATCCATGGGCGTCCTGTTGCTTTGCTTGTATGTTTGGCCGTTGAAGGTGAAGTGGGTGGTCAGGCATAGGTCCAATAGTTTGAGCATGTTGTCCTTGGAGATGGCTTCACTGGGGTCATGTTCTTGTTCAAGTAGTGTTGTCATTGTTTCCCTTGCTAGTGGTATGTATATTGATGTGAATAGGGCAGTGACATCAAACGATATCATGGTCTCTTCGTCCTCTATCTTTATGTCTTTGATGAAGTTGAGGAATTCTTGGGCTGAGTGGATAGAGTGGGGTGACTTGTTGACTAGGTGCCTGAGTCGTCTTTGTAGTTTTTTTTTGGCTAATCAGTGCGATGGAGTTCCTGGTAGGGAGACTGAGTCTGAGGGATTGTCATTTGTCTTTTTGTCATTTTTATAAATGACTTGGACGCAGACATAGGTGGATGGGTTAGTAAGTTTGCAGATGACACTAAAGTCGGTGGAGTGGTGGACAGTGTGGAAGAATGTTGCAGGTTGCAGGGAGACTTGGATAAACTGCAGAATTGGGCTGAAAGGTGGCAAATGGAGTTCAATGCTGATAAATGTGAGGTGATGCACTTTGGGAAGAATAATAGGAAGGCAGAATACTGGGTCAATGGAAAGATTCTTGGTAGTGCGGATGTGCAGAGGGATCTTGGTGTCCAGCTACATAGATCCCTGAAAGTTGCCACCCAGGTTGATAGTGCTGTTAAGAAGGCATACGGTGTGTTAGGTTTCATTGGTAGAGGGATTGAGTTCCGGAGCCGTGATGTCATGCTGCAACTGTACAAAACGCTAGTGCGGCCTCACTTGGAATATTGCGTACAGTTCTGGTCGCCCCATTACAGGAAGGATGTGGAAGCATTGGAAAAGGTGCAGAAGAGATTTACCAGGATGTTGCCTGGTCTGGAGCGAAGGTCTTATGAGGAAAGGCTGAGGGACTTGGGTCTGTTCTCATTGGAGAGAAGAAGGGTAAGAGGGGATTTAATAGAGACCTACAAAATGATCAGAGGAATAGATAGGGTGGACAGTGAGAGTCTTTTTCCTAGTATGATGACGTCGGCTAGTACGAGGAGGAATAGCTACAAATTGAGGGGTGATAGATTTAAGACTGATGTCAGAGGCAGGTTCTTTACTCAGAGAGTGGTAAGGGCGTGGAATGCCCTGCCTGCCAATGTAGTTAACTCAGCCACATTAGGGGCATTTAAACAGTCCTTGGATAAGCATATGGATGATGATGGGATAGTGTAGGGGGATGGGCTTAGATTAGTTCACAGGGCGGTGCAACATCGAGGGCCGAAGGGCCTGTTCTGCGCTGTATTGTTCTATGTTCTATGAGACTTCCGGCTTGTGTACTTTAGGGAGGCCGTAGAATCGGGGTGTGTTGGTCCCTTTGGGTTTCATTCTTCAGAAGTCTGTTTTGTTGATCTGTCCTGTTTGTTTAAGTCTTTGTAGTGTGTCGAGGATTTTGTTGCCTAGTTGCGGTGTCAGGTCATTTTGTACTGGCCAGTATGTGTTTTCATCGGCGAGCAGGGCTTGTGCCTTAGAGATGTAGTCCCTTTTATTCATTATCACTGTCATGTGCCCTTTGTCTGCAGGTAGTATTGTGATGTTCTTGTCCTTCTTTAATCCGTCCAGAGCTTGTCTTTCCCGTGTGTTGAGGGTGTTGAGTTCACTCCTTCTGGTTAGTGTCAGGACTACTGTCTGTCTTATAGTTTGTTGTGTTTCTTCGTTGATATTGTTGGTCTTGAGTGTAGCTAGGAATTCCGTTTTGTTGGCGTCCCTGTAGTTGTAGTTCAGTCCTTGGGTGAGAACGGCTTTTTCCGTGTCTGTCTGTTTCCTGTCAGAGAGGTTTCTTATCCAGGTGTCTGTTCTGTTGTCGTTTTTGTGGGTAAGTGTGGCTAGCTTGTCTTGCAGGATCTGTCTTTTCTTGGCTCCTGGGGTCTGTTGGCTGATGTTAATTGCTTGTTCCATGTCAGTTATCCAGTCTTGATTGGTAGCTTCCTGGAATAACGTTTTTTGGCGTGTAATTTCTCTGTTGTATTTGTGGAGCCGGTTGCGTGTGTCGTTTATGATTACTCTTACCATCTTGCGGCCGTTTTTGTTCAAGGATAATGGACATCCAAAGGACTGAGTCAGAAGATGCCTACACGAGCAGCATCAGAAAGATTCTATACGCCCTGACATATTCATCACACTACCCTGCATCAGGAACACATCGGAACTTACCACAAGACTCCTACGACCGCTAGGCATCAGAGTGGCAATCAAGCCCATGTCAACCCTACGACAACTGTTCACCCGAAGGACCAACTCCCCGCCATGGACAGGACCAAGGTCATCTACAAAATCCCCTGCAGAGACTGCGAGAAATACTACATCGGACAAACAGGAAGGAAACTAACTAACAACAGGGTACACGAACACCAACTGGCTACAAAAAGACACGACCAGTACTCGCTCATCTCAATCCACATGGACAAGGAGAACCACGACTTCGACTGGGACAACATCAAGATCCTGGGACAGGCTAGGCAGAGACAGGCATGAGAATTCCTAGAGCATGGTACTCCACGAAGCATGCTATTAATAAACACATTGAACTCGACCCCATATACATTTCACTACGAAGGAAAACCGGAAGTGAGGCAATCCATCTCATCGGACCCCAGAGTTTAAAAACCAGGCAGGAAAACACACCGATGCTTCATCGGAGGCTGCATTGAGGATGTTACCATGCACGGTAATGAAACGTATGTGAAACAACAAACCAGCTTGGCGAGCCAACCAACCTCAACACCCACAACCTGAGCTACAGATCTACTCCAAAACCTTAGATGTGATTGACATGTCAGTCCTAGCTTGATGTATGCAAATTTGGGCACTTTACATTGAGTTTCTGAATCCAGGTTACTGGCATGAATTGAAAACAGTAGACTTCAAAATTAGTTTGTGACTGACCACAGAATGTGCTGCTCATGCAGTATTCAGTATTCTCAGATGATTGGCAACCAGACCAACAGTTCTTAAAAGGACTCCTGGAGCGTAAACATAAATATTTTATTTGGCTGATTATGTTGAATTTACAACTTTTTTTCCTCTCCTCTGCCCTTACTTCTCTTGTTTCTACCAGTGACAAAATTGTGTGCTACTGATTTAAGCATATTATTTGTAATGCAGCTGAAAGCTATACAGCTGTTAATTGGCATCCTTTCACATCACAGGTCTCTGGTTCACTGATGTGGTTCTTTTATGTGTAAAAGCCTTGTTTAGGTTGCACCTGGTTTCTTATTTCATTATGTCTCTGCATCTAAGTCAGAAGTAGTGCTGAGCACTAAAGAGAAAGCTGATATTCAACTGCATTGTTGAAGCTGCTATCTGTCAAATAACGTGTTAAACTAAGATTCTGTCTGCCTATTCAGGTGAATTTAAAAGATCCAATGCACTGTTTTAAGAAAAACCTGGGGAATTAAACACTCTATCACATTGCTGTTTGTGGGACCTTCCACTGCATAAATTGGCTGTTACAATATATTATACATTATTTGGCTGTTTCTGTGCTACAACAATGGCTACGTGACTAAATTGGTTGTAAAGTGCTTAGGGTTGTGAAAGATGTTACGTAAATTGTAGTCTTTCTTTCATTGATTTAACTCATCGGAAATTCTGATTTTTTTCCTTCAATTTTGCTTCCATGCCGTATCTGCATGCTGTACTAATTTTCTGTCACTCTCTCCGTATTCCTCAAAAGTTTTGATTTTATAATTTTTTATGAGATGTGAACTTAGTAGCAAGGCCAGCTTTTCTTAGCCATCCTTAATTGCCCTTGAGAAGGCGCTGGTGCCTTGAGCCGCTGCAGTCCATCTGGTGCATGAACATTTAAATGTTGCTAGAAGAGGAGGATTTTGACTGACAGTGAAGAAGTGGCAGTATAGTTTCAAGTCAGGGTGGTGTGTTATTTGGAGGAAAACATCAGGCAATGGTGTTCCCACGCATCTATTGCCCTTGTCTTTCCAGGTGGTAGAGATCGCAGGGTTGGACGGTATTGTCAGAAGAGTCTTGATGATTGCTGCAGTACAACTTGCACAGAAACCAAAACTACTGCCACTGGCAAGTAGTGGATGTTACAAGTTGTTGCATGGGGTACTGATCAAGCTGGCTGCTTTGCCCTGAATGGTGTTAAGCTATTAATGTTGTTGCAGTTGCACGCAGCTCAGTACGTGGGAGTAGTTTATTACAACCCTGAATTGTGCTGTGTAAATGGTTGACAGGCTTTGAGGAGTTGGGAGGCAAGGGACATTATTCAAATTCACTCATGGGATGTGCGTGTTGCTGGCTGAGCCAGCTTTTATTGCACCTAAACAGTTGCCCCTGAGAAGGTAGTGGTATGCTGCCTTCTTGAACTGCTGCAAATTCATATGATGTAGGTAGATCCACAAAGCCGTTAGGGCGGAAATTTAGAATTTTGAGCCAACAACACTGAAGGAATGACAATATGCTTTCTAACCAGGATGGGGAGTGGCTTGATGGGGTACTTGGAGGAGATAGAGTTCCCATGTGTTTTGTGCCCTTCTCCGTCTAAATTGTAGTGGTCTTATGGTTGAAAGGTAATATCTAGGGATCTGTGATGAATTGTATCTTGTAGATGGTCCAGACTGCTGCTACTGAGCATCAATTTTGGAGGAAGTGGATGTTTGTGGAAGGGGTACCAATAAGCAAGCTGCTTTGTCCTGGATAGGGTCAAGATCCTTGAGGGAATCTTAAGGGAATGAGGCTAACTGGATTGCTATGCAGAGAGCTGACAATGGATCACTTGGGCTAAATGGCTTTCTCTGTCATACATTGTAGAACTCAAGAATTGTAACAATGTACAATACATAATCTCATAATGCAGAAGACAGTTTGGCCGATTGTGTCTGTGTAGGCTTATTAAGGGAGCTGTTAGTCATATAAAGTACTTGAGGTTTTGTTTATTCAGGGTATTATATGGCATTGAAATGTATCGATTTAAGCTATCTTTTGAATTTAAATAGGAGTATTTGTTAGATCGCATATTTTTCAATGAGAGTCTGAGTCATGGGATGGATTCCTGGTGGCCTCTATTTGCTAGTTACATCATTTGGAACAAAGGCACAGCAGTAAAAAAGCAGGCATGAAGGCACACAAGCTTCAGAATGTCTTTATCTTACACATTGTAACTTAGAGTGCACATGCTCCCCCCCCTTGATGATTATTGGTCAGTGGAGCTGATTTGTCATTCAGTGATTGGGTCTCTTGTACAGCATCTTAATTGAGGTGGACAGGTTCCTGGCCCAATCACAGTCCTTCATGATGCCCCCTGCATGATGCCCTTGAGGCTTTTCACAGTGGTTACTGTCATAGTCGTACAGCATGGAAAGAGACCCTTCAGCGCAACCAGTCCATGTCGAACATAATTCCAAACTTACCTAGTCCCACCTACCTGCTCCTGGCCCCCAGCCCTCCAGACTTTTTCTATTCAAGTATTTATCCAGATATCTTTTAAACATTGTAATTGAACCCGCATACTCCCCTTCCTCAGAAAGTTCATTCCACATGCGAATCACCCTCTGTATCAAAAAAAATTGCTTCATGTCTTTTTTTAAATTTCTTTTCTCCTCTTACCTTAAAAATGTACCCCCTCGTCATGAAATGCCCCAAACTAGAGAAGAGACAACTACCATTAATTCTATCTATATCTCTCATTAATTTATAAATTGCTATCAGGTTGCCTCTCAACCTCTTATGCTCCATTGAGAAAAGTCCCAGCCTATGCAACCTTTCTTTATAACTCAAACCTTCCATACTTGGTAACAACCTGGTAAACCTGTTCTGAACTCTCTCTCCTGCTTGATAATATCCTTCCTGTAATTGGGCAACTAGAACTGGATGCAGTATTCTTGTCCAAATAACATTTGCTGGAACTGCCAATTTATTAGATCAGGAATTTTAGATTTCTCATTACAGGGAAAACAAAAGCATATTGATTTTTCATCAGTTCCAACAATGTTATATGGTTCAGCTAAAAAGTTGTCATTCAATTCACATTGCAATGTCTGAAGCAAGTGGGAGAGAGACAGACACACTGCTTGTGCTGCGCTTGCTAACTAATTGTTAACCATTTGTGGTCTGGTTTGAATCCTTTTATGAACTATAATCTATAATTATTGATTAAACAACTAATTAGTGTGAGGTGATCTAATGTGTTGTTCAAATATTATCTTTTGTGTTAGCTGCAAATGTTAAATTTTTATCTGTGGCTTACAGAGTTGAATCAAATGTCAAATGTTGTTATCTTGTCTTTAGCTTCAAATGTTCTATGGCTTACAGAGTTGAAATTGTTCTACTTGTTAAACATTTTATCTGTATCTTCTTCTGCATCAGTTGCAACCTTGAGAAAATGTTGCTGTCAGCAACAGTTGTGGGCAGTCATCACAGTCATTTTGTGTATGGGCAGCCTTAACAGCCATTTTGTGTACTCAGTTATGGGCAGTCCTAACAATTGTGAAACTTTTTTTTTGGCGTTAATTTTATAGAAGTTCTTCGTGACTTGCTAACGTTGCTATTTATATGATTTTAAATTTAAGTTTAATCATTTCCATTTTTAGACTTTGGAGATAAATAGTTATATTGTAAGGACACAGACCTATTTTGCATGTAGTACAGCACTGTTTCACAAAATGGTTTGAACATTATATTTGCCAAATGTGCAGATTTTGATAACTGAACAAAAATTGCTTTTTCAGTGACCTGAAATAGATGGCTCTTTGCAATTTAACATATAAATTTTTTGGGTAATTTTCAGTGCACAAAGTCATGCACAGATGGCTGCAGCTGTAAAGAATTCTACCTATTTCAGTTCTCTTCCATCTCTCCCTGTGGAATGTGTAGAATTAGATGGAGATTTCAGCTCACTGCCCATTATCTTTGAGGATCGATATCTGGATTCTGTTCCAGAAGGTAAAATAAAGTTTCAGTTCCGCAGATATTTTCAGTTGGCTGCATTGTTTTCCAGTATTTCAGAACATTGGTTTGTATCCCCTGTTCTCATCTATCTAACCATAATCAGAATACCACTTCCAGTAACTTCTCTTCCCACTGTTACGTCAAGGTTCTATCCAAATTTTCATTTGCATGGTACTACTCTGCAGCATTATCCAATAGCACATTGTCAGTATGTTCACACGTACGTCAACAACATCCAGCTTTTCATTACTATCCTCTTAATTCATTCACTATAACCAAGTTGTCAAATTGCTTGTCTGACATCCAGCAGAGCCGAAAATTTCTTGCAATTAAATCTTGGTAAGAGCAAGACCGTGGTCTGTCTTCCATACTGTAAACTCCTTGTGAATGTCTTTATTCCTCTCTTGACAAATGTTTGAGCAAATGAATAAGGAGCAGGAGCCGCTTTGCTGTTTGAAAGATCAAATCTGATTGTGGCCTCAGTTCTACTTCCCTTTCTTCCTCCAATGTTATTTGAATCCCTTGTCATACAAGAATCTCTCTAACTTGGCCTTAAGTATATTTACTGCCTCCATTGCAAACTGGGATAGAGAGTAGCATAGACTAATGACTCCAGAAAGTAAAAGTAAATCCCATCTCCATTTTGAATGGAGACCTCTTGTTTTTAAACTGTGTACCAAAGTTCTAGTCCCTCCCATAGGAAGAAATATCATCCCAGCATCTACCCTGTCAAATCCCATCTACATCTTAAAAGTTTTAAAAGGATCAATTCTCATTCTTTTAAGCTTCATTAATTACGAGCCCAACCTGTCCAACTTTCCTCATTCGACAGTCCCTTCATTCCAGGGATCATTCAGGTGAGAACAGGTCACTATTTTGATGACAGTGATGGATCAATTCTAGTTAGCCGGAGTGGGAGGGTGGTGGTAGTGCTAGTGTTAGAAGGTTTGCAGAGGGTATAGCTGGAAGTGTGGGATTTCAAATACAAATTATTGAATGGTGGAGCAGGCTCGAGAGACCAAATGGTTGTCTTCTGCTCCTATTTCATATGTTTCTCCAATATGCTTCTGTTGCAACTACATGTTTTCTCAAGTAAAAAGACCAAATTGTAAACATTTCTCCAAATGTGGTCTCACCAACACCCTGTACAATTGTAGCAAGTTGTCCTCAAGTTGATATTCCATTCCTCTTCAAACAACATTGTTCATTTGTATTTCTTATCACATGCTGCACCAGCATACTAATGTACTGTGATCTGCATACCAGAACTCCCAGATCCCTTAGTACCACAGAATTCAGAAATCTCTCTCCACTTAAATTATATATAGTTTTCCCACCTGTCCTGCCAAAGTGAACAAGATTACAATTTTCCACATTTATACATCATTTGTCAAATTTTTGACTGTTCAACTAACTTGTCTATATCCCTTCACGGACTCTTCTAAGTTTAGACTGCTCACAATCATGGTTTTATGTTTGACCCTGAGATGAGCTTCAAACCACATATCTGTGCCATCATCTAAGAGAATCCATTTCTATATTCGTACCATTATCCAATTTTAACCCAAACTCAGCCCAACTGCTGCTGAAACTCCCATCCATACCATTATTACCTCTAGATTTGAACATTTCATTGTCCTCTTGGCCATCCTCCCATTTCTATTCCAGCAAATCTAAGGTAATTCAAAGCTCTGCCCATGTCTTTACTCCCACAAAGTTCCATTCACCCTTTACTTTCCTGCTCGCTGACCTATTTTAGCTCCCATTCAAGAAAAACATCAATTTTAATCTAAAACCAGAAGAGCAAAAAGAGGGTATGAGATGGGTCTGGCAGATCAGGTTAAAGATAATCGTGAAAGGTTCTTTAGCTATATTAAGGGTAAAAGGGTGGCAAGGGAAAGAATAGGCCCCCTTAAACATCAGCATGGCCATCTATGTGTGGAGCCACAGGAGATGGGGGAGATTTTTAAGGAAGTTCTGGGGCCTGGAAGGTGACTACTGTATTCCATTGTTTAAGAAAGGTGGAAAAGACAAGCCAGGGAACTACAGGCCAGTGTTCCTGACGTCAGCGGTAGGCAGTTTATTGGAGAGGATACCCAGGGACAGGATCAGCTGACATTTGGATAGTCATGGTCTGATTAGGGATAGTCAGCATGGATTTGTGCGTGGGAAGTCATGTCTGACAAATCTTTGAGTTTTTCGAAGAGGTAACCAAGAGGATGAATGAAGGTCGGGCAGTGGATGTTGTCCATACGGACTTCAGTATGGCCTTTGACAAGGTCCTGCACAGCAGGCTATAGTCATGAAAGTTCGTTTGCATGGGATCCAGGAAGAGCTAGCTAGTTGGATTCCAAATTGGCTCGATGGTAGGAAGCAGAGTGTGACAGTTGAAGGTTGTTTCTCAGACTGGAGATCTGTGACTAGTGGTGTACCATAGGGATAGGTACTGGGACCTTTGTTATTTGTTGTTTACGTAAATGATCTGAATGCGAATGTACAAGGCACGATTGGTACATTTGCGGATGACACAAAAGTTGGAAGTATTGTTGATAATGAAGGTTATCAAAAATTATAGAGGGATCTTGATCAGATGAGGAAGTGATCTGAGGATTGGCAAATGCAATTCAATACAGATAAGTGTGAGGTGTTGCACTTTGGAAAGTCAAACCAAGGTAGGACTTATGCAGTAAATGGTAAGGTCCTGAGGAATGTTGTGGAACAGAGGAACCTAGGAATACAAGTACACAGTTCGTTGCAAGCGGCATCCCTGGTGGACAGGGTGGTGAAGAAGGCACTTAGCATGCTGGCCTTCATCGTTTGTGGATTCGGGACATTGTACAGTTGTCTAAATCATCGGTGATGATGCACTTGGAGTATTGTGTACAGTTTTGGTCACCCTGTTATAGGAAAGACATAGTCAAACTGGAAACTGCAAAGAAGATTTACGAGGATGCTCCCAGGACTAGTAGGCCTGAGTTATGAGAAGAGGTTGGCCAAGATAGGACTTTATTACTTGGAATGTAGGAGAATGAGGGGTAACCTTATTGAGGTGTATAAAATTATGAGGGGTAGAGATGGACTAAATGCATGAAGTCTCTTTTTTCTAGGGATGGGGAATGGAAAACTCGAGGGTATAGGTTTAAGGTGAAAGGGAATAGTTTTAAGAAGGACCTGAGGGGAAACTTTTTCCACAGAGTGGCCCATATAGGAAATGCGCTGCCAGAGAAAGTGGTTGAGGCAGGTACAATAGTAACGTTTAAACAAACATTTGGATAGGTACGTGGATGGGAAGGATTTTAAAGGGATATGGACCAAATGCGGGCAATTGGAATGAGCTGAGTGGGTAACAGTTTTAGATATCATAGAATCCCTAATGTGTGGAAACAGGCCTTTTGGCCCAACAAGCCTATACTGATAACAAGGTGTGGAGCTGGATGAACACAGCAGGCCAAGCAGCAGCATAGGAGCAGGAAAGCTTGACGTTTCGGGCCTAGACCCTTCATCAGAAATGTGGGAGGGGAAGAGGGTTCTGAAATAAACAGGGAGAGAGGGGGAGGCGGATAGAGGATAGGTGGAGAGGAGGCAGACAAGTCGAAGAGGTGGGGATGGAGCCCACCGCCGACGCCAACGTACCTCCGCCCACCGCCGACGCAACTCCACCCACAGCCGACACCGACAACGCTCCGCCCACTGCCTCCACAGCCAGCAGCTCCAGAGGAGACAGCAACACTGAGCCCTGCCAAGTCTTCACCGTCCCCCCAGACCTCCCCCTTACTGAGGACGAACGGTCAGTCCTCAGTAAAGGGCTCACCTTTGTCCCCCTCCACCCACATATTAATGAATACCGCTCAGGCTTGGATATTGAGCAGTTTTTCCGCCGCTGCCGCCTCCGCCTCCACCTCCACGCTTACTTCTTCAATCGCGAATCTAACCGTCCCTCTACTGACCCCTTTTCCCGCCTCCAACACAAGCCCTCCTCCTGGACACCACCCCAAGGCCCCCTACCCTCCCTCGAACTCTTCATCTCCAACTGCCGTCAAGACATCAATCGCCTCAACCTCTCTACCCCTCTCAAACACTCCAACCTCTCCACCGCAGAACGTGCAGCCCTCCGCTCCAATCCCAACCTCACCATAAAACCCGCGGACAAGGGAGGCGCAGTCGTAGTATGGCGCACTGACCCGACATTACTGAGGCCAGGCGCCAACTCTCTGACACCACCTCCTACCGCCCCCTGGATCATGACCCTATCCCCGAGCACCAAACCATCATCTCCCAAACCATCCACAACCTCATCACCTCAGGTGACCTCCCACCCACCGCCTCCAACCTCATCGTTCCCCAACCCCGCACCGCCCGCTTCTATCTCCTTCCCAAAATCCACAAACCTGAATGCCCTGGTCGACCTATTGTCTCCGCCTGCTCCTGCCCCACCGAACTCATCTCCACCTACCTAGACTCCATTTTCACCCCCTTGGTTCAGGAACTCCCTACCTACGTCCGCGACACCACCCACGCCCTCCACCTCCTCCAGAACTTCCAATTCCCAGGTCCCCAACACCTCATTTTTACTATGGATGTCCAGTCCCTATACACCTGTATTCCCCATGCAGATGGCCTAAAGGCCCTCTGCTGCTTCCTGTACCGCAGAACTGACCAATCCCCCTCCACCGACACCTCATCCGCTTAGCCGAACTCGTCCTTACCCTCAACAACTTCTCTTTCAATTCCTCCCACTTCCTACAGACAAAGGGGGTGGCCACGGGTACCCGCATGGGCCCAAGCTATGCCTGCCTCTTTGTACGTTATGTGGAACAATCCCTCTTCCGTACCTACACTGGCCCTAAACCCCACCTCTTCCTCCGTTACATTGATGACTGTGTCGGCGCCGCCTCGTGCTCCCACGAGGAGCTCGAACAGTTCATCCACTTCAACACCTTCCACCCCAACCTGAAGTTCACCTGGACCATCTCCAACACTTCTCTCTCCTTCCTGGACCCCTCTGTCTCCATCTCGGGTAACCACCTAGAAACCGATGTCCATTTCAAGCCCACTGACTTCCACAGCTACCTGGAATACACCTCCCTCCCACCCACCTTCCTGCAAAAATGCCATCCCCTATTCCCAATTCCTTCACCTCCGCCGCATCTGCTCCCAGGATGAGACATTCCACTCCCGTACATCTCAGATGTCCTCATTCTTCAGGGACCTCTACATCGGGGAAACCAAGCGGAGGCTTGGGGACCGCTTTGCAGAACACCTGCGCTCAGTTCGCAACAAACAACTGCACCTCCCAGTCGTGAACCATTTCAACTCAGACGACATGTCCATCCTGGGCCTCCTGCAATGCCACAGTGATGCCACCCGAAGGCTGCAGGAACAGCAAATCATATTCAGCCTGGGAACCCTGCAGCCCGATGGTATCAATGTGGATTTCACAAACTTCAAAATCTCTCCTCCCCAACCACATCCCAAAATGAGCCCAGCTCCTCTCCGCCTCCCTAACCTGTCCTTCCTCTCACCTATCCCCTCCTCCCACCTCAAGCTGCGCCCCCATCTCCTATCCTCATCCCACCCCCTTGACCTGTCCGTCCTCCCTGGACTGACCTATCTCCTCCCTACCCCCCCACATACACTCACCTTTACTGGCTCCATCCCCACCTCTTCGAGTTGTCTGCCTCCTCTCCACCTATCCTCTCCTCTCTCCCTATTTATTTCAGAACCCTCTTCCCCTCCCCCATTTCTGATGAAGGGTCTAGGCCTGAAACGTCAAGCTTTCCTGCTCCTATGATGCTGCTTGGCCTGCTGTGTTTATCCGGCTCCACACCTTGTTATCTCAGATTCTCCAGCATCTGCATTACCTATTATCTCTGAAGCCTATACTGGCCCTTGTAGCAAACCACCCAGACCCATCCTCTTATAACCCACCTAATCTACACATCCCTGAACACTATGGCCAATTTAGCATAGCCAATCCACCTAACCTGCACATCTTCGGACCGTGGGAGGAAACCAGAGCACCCAGAGGAAACCCACACAGACGTGGGGAGAAGCTGAGGGTGGAATTGAACCTGGGTCACTGGTGCTGTAAGGCAGCAGTGCTAACCACTAAGCCACCGTGCCACCCCTGTATTTTATGCTGGTAGATATACTATAACTTACAGTTTAGGCAATAAATAAAATTTACAATGAGAAAGTCCAATATTCATGCCATGCAGCATATTTGCCAGCAATGCGATAATTTTTAAAACCCAATGCGAGTCAGAAAACCCGAAAGAGCGTGTGTTTTTAAATTTGGACTTCAACTATTTCAGCTTTTTAGAACTACTCTTATATAATATGTCCACATAACCAGTTTGGGCCGAAGAGCCTGTTTCCATGCTGTATTACTCTAAATTGCTGGAAAAGCTCAGTAGGTCTGGCAGCATCTGTGGAGAGAAATCAGAGTTAGTGTTTTGGGTCCAGTGACCCTTCTCCAAAATGCTGATGCCCTTCTCCTAAAGAAGGGTCACTGGAACTGAAAGGCTAACTGATTTCTCCTCACAGATGCTGCCAGACCCACTGAACTTTTCCAGCAATTTCTCATTTTGTTTCTGATTTGCAGCATCCACAGTATTTTCGGTTTTTTTTATCTTTCTTATCAGCTGCATGACTTTGTCCCTCCTTTCCTCTGTGGTCTCCTCTAGCCACAAAACCCTTCAAGAAAATGCACACCTTTGATTCTTATCTCTGATGCATCATAGTTATCACCATTGGTGGCTGTGTCTTTAGCTGCCTGGCTCCTAAGCGCCTTAGTTTCCTCCTTTGTCTGAAAATGCAAAGTAAATTATTAAGATACTGAGGTTGTGTGGCATTGGAAACTACATGACCACAACCATGAAAGACACAGTTATTATGATGCTTAAATTTGAGCAAATTATTTCCATTCTACAGCATCTGCAGAATGTTGTCTTTTGCATTAATATTATTTTGCTTTTGAAATGGACAATAATTAATTGATCTCTTGAAGCATAATTTCTCAATTCTGAAAAGCGTGGTTCTAAAAAGCTGAAATAATTAAAGTCCAGAATTAATACACATGTTCTTTCACGTTTTGTGACTTGCATTGGGTTTTAAAAGTTATCTCATTGCTGGCAGTTCTGCTGCATGGTATGAATGTTGGACTTTCTCATTGTAAATTTTATTTATTGCCTGAACTGTAAGTTGTAGTATTAAATATATAAAAATAAGTTTTATTTAATTTTAGGAATTTGCTATTCCCACTCAACAGACAAGTAATACATATATTGTTAATGTCGTAAAAGGGATGGCTATCCTATAGGTCGTTTTGCTGATGACTTGCACAGAATGTAACTGCACTCTTTTCCTAGCTGAGATCCATTCCCACTGAACAAAGCTGTAGTGTCATTTGAGCCCATCAGTCAGGTATCATCATGAGAAATTCAGATGATGAACCCAAGAGACTAATGAACTTCCTGCCCATTCATTGAATCTCTACTTCAGGCAATTTGAAATAGTGAGAAAATGGAAAAGATGTTAAAAACTGGGTGGATGTGGAAAGTTCAAAGTGATATGTGGAGCAGTGACCATGTGGCAACCGCATAATTTGTTACTAAACTTGTGCGAAGGATGAAAATAGACCTAACAAATAATTACTGATCTGGCAGCATCTCTGAATAAAAATCAGTTAATGTTCCGGAGACCCTTCCTCAAACCCTTCCATCTTCACAGATGCTGCCAGACTTGCTGAGCTTTTTCAACAACTTCTGTTTTTGTTCCTGATCTATAGCATCTGCAGTTCTTTCGGTTTTTGAAGAATTACTGAGTAGTTTCTGACAGCACACATGATACATGCAAACATGTTAATGTATTAAATGTCCAATTATGTTTATCCCCTACTTTAAATTTAACTCATGCTTTTCTTAATTACACAAATATTTTTATTTCATCTTCGTATAAGTTTTACGTCTGTTTACAAATTTGTATTGTTCTGTTTCCTCACAAGACTCGGATGTTCCCTGGAGTGGGGTTCAGAATGTAAGAAGGTCATCCTTTTCTGCCAAATTTGAAAAGTCAGACTCCAAGGAATGTAATGCTTCAGGCTTCTCCAGTACTGATTTTAAAGCAAGGCCAGCAAACATTCACAGTGTTAAACAAAATGAAAATGAAAAGCCACAGATAAAACAGCACAAGATAAAAGCTGAAGAGCACAGCAAACCAAAAATAAAAGCAACAAAAGTTAAGAAGACAATTAAGTCTGAGAACAACAAAAAATTGGTAAAGCAAAACTCTAAGGACTCTGTTATACTGGTTGGTTACAAATGCTTGAAGAATTCAAACTTGGGAGAGATCAGTAAATCAGAAGGTGGGCTTCCGATCTGTCCAAAAGTTGGGCAGGTTCCCACAAGCACAAGAGCTGATAATGGGGCAGTGGCTGATTCTAAGCTACTGTGTCAACATAAAGAGATAATTCCTCTTTTGTCAAGTATGGAAAAAAATGTAGAGACTCCAAAAGCTAAAAGTCTTGATAAATTTGGTAACAGCATTAATCGTTATAAAATTGAACCCTGCACATTTGCATCATCGGGCTTGTTTCAGGCAGGTCCTGGGACTCCAACTGCGTGTATAGACTCTACTAAATTTGATAGATTGAATAGTCATCAAATGACACCAAGTGCAGGTATCAAACATATTCAAGTCAAACCAAGAAGTAAATGCACTTACGAAGGGGAAAAAGTAACAGTCATTATGGCCCCCAAATTTCCTGTTAAAGATGACCAAGGGCTTTATCGATCTGCTGAGCCAAAACTTATGGATTCAAAAAACAATTATTTGCAGTTGGAAGAAAACGTACTTCACTCTGCAGCTTCGGAAAGTGCACTGTCGAAAGTATGTACAAAGGGGTTTAATTTGGTTATAAGTGGAGATGCTGTTAAATTGCCAGATGTTTATGTTACCTGCTCGTCGTCCAGAGTTTCAGATTCTGGTTTTGAAAGTGAACCCAGTTCTTTTGCTTTGCAGCTGGATCCAGATTTAGCTACTGAACCAGTGTGGGAGAAGACTTCTCTTCTCAGTGAAAAGCCTTTTATGCAGCCATCACTAAAACCAGAATTAAGTTCAGAAAATATGGTGAAAGGCCGCTGTACAGAGAGTACAAATGCTGTGAGTGAAATACAGTCATCTTTAACTTCTAGAAACTCTCTGCCTTCAGATGATGATCATGAACAGCAAGTTGATGAAAGCTCAGAAGTTGCCACCATTCTTGTGCAACAAACTAGTGACGGACAGCCCAAGATAGACTCAACTGTAATACCAGATAAGCTAAAATCTGAAAATAAAACGTCTAGTATTGTCGTACAAGAAGAAAGTGTTGTGTTTGTTCAAGGTTCAGGAACTCCACAACAAGCTCATCATTTTTCTAACTTTCCTGAACAAGAATTTGATAACTGTGTTGTTAGTCAAGAAGGCTGTAGCAACCCACAGCAAAATATTGCATGCTTTCATGATCTTACAGAACTTCAAGATTCCTGTGAAGACTTCAGTTTAGAAAAAGCAACCACTGAACATATAATTAAACTGAACTCTGAAATGATTCACCTTGATAAGCCAAGATGCCAAACATCAGGTGATGCAGAAATTAGCCAGCATGCAGTTGCAGAATTGCATCCAGAACATCACGTAAGTATAATCCAAGTGTTTGAAATTCCAGCATTGGAAGAACCAGATGACGGAATGCACGCAAATCTTTCAGCTACCAGCAGCACTGACATTGTGAAACAAGGATTAGTGGAGAATTACTTTGGATCTAAAAGCAGTACAGATCTTTCTGATACTAGTCCTGGTGGTGGCAGCTGTCCCTCGAGCCCTAAAAAGGCAACTATTGACCTTGTTACTCTTGCACAAGCAGAGAAGGATGAAGAACAAGAAATGATAGAAAATGGTTATTATGAAGCTGATGATGATGCTGTGTCTGATAGCATTGATGCAGTCAAACCTGAGTTAATTAATGCCCGTCATATCGCAGAACGTGCAGGCATGCCGGGTGTGTGCAGTCCTACTTGTTTATCCTTTTCATCAGTTGTCAGAGATTCCCCATCTATCAGTGGACTGTCTTCAGAAACTAAACGAGATGCAATTACAAATCAACCTAGCAGTGCAGTTTTCTCTAATGTGTCAGCCTCGTGGTATGAAGATGTTGGGATAAAAGGACAGATGAAGATGTAAGTAGATTTGGCACATTATTTTTTATTTTTGAAAAAGTATCTGTCTTTTAATAATCAGAAACCTATAATGTACTCACACGACCAACTTAGAGCGTAATAAAACTATCAGAAGACACTTTAAACTGAGGCCATTCTATCCTCTTGCAAATGTAAAAGATCCCTTGTCTCTATATCAAGTATAGAAGTCGTGTCTTGCCAAAGACCTGGTTAATATTTACTCAATATTGTGTGCCTCATAAGTAAATCTCGTTATGTTGTTTATGGAAGAATGCTATGAATAAATTGGTAGTCATGTTTCCCTGCATTGCAACAGTGACTGCCCTTCAAAAATACTCTTGTGAACAGTGAAGCATTTTGAAATATCATAAGGTCACAAAATGCTAAATAGATGTTCTTTGCCCCTCTGACACTTGTGTCCTTTTCATTCCTCGCTTTTTTTTTCTATCTTGCTAAGTACCAAATTTCCATTGAATGTCCTAGCCATATTTGGCACTTTAGGATTAGATAGAGTTGTTTGTGGGAATTTTAACCAAAACTTTGAAGTTAAGGAAAGTTGCATTTTAATTCTTTACAGACTGCATCCAAATCTAAAAGATGGGATCAAGGGCCAAATAGAAATTACGGCTCTTTTCCAAATGCTATGGGCAGTCAAGTACAAAAGGTCTGCACACTGTGAGAAAATGTGAAGTTATGTCCTTTGGCAAGAAAAATAGCAGAACTGACTGTTATTTAAATTGATTTGATTAATGGTAAGGTCCTGGGGATTGTTGCTGAACAAATAGACTTTGGAGTACAGGTACATAGTTCCTAGAAAGTAGAGTCCCAGGTAGGCAGGATAGTGAAGATGATGTTTGGTATGCTTGCCTTTATTGGTCAGTGCATTGAGTACACGAGTTGGGAGGTCATGTTGCTGTACAGGACGTTGTTTGGGCCACCTTTGGAATACTGCATGCAGTTCTGATTTCCCTGCTGGAGGAAGGATGTTGTGAAACTTGAAAGAGTTCAGAAAAGATTTACAAGGATGTTACCAAGGTTTGGAGGGTTTGAGCTCCAGGGAGTTTCCCTGGAGTGTCGGAGGCTGAGGGATGACCTCCTAGATGTTTATAAAATCATGAGGGACACAAATAGGTTGAATAGCCAAGGCCTTTCCCCTGGATTGGGGGAGACCAAAACTAGAGGGCATAGGTTTAAGGTGGGACGGGAAAGATTTAAAAGGGACCTAAAGGGCAACTTTTTCATGCAGAGGGTAGTGCGTATATAGAATGAGCTGCCAGAGGAGGTGGAGGAGGCTGGTACAATTACAACATTTAAAAGGCATCTGGACGGGTTTACAAATAGGAAGGGTTTAGAAGGATCTTGGTCAAAAGCTGTCAAATGGGTTTAGATTAAGTTAGAATATCTGGTTGGCATGGACGAGTTGGACAGATGGGTCTGTTTCCATGCTGTACAGCTCTGTGTCTTTATTGTTGTCATATGTATTTAGATATCAGTGAAAATTGTTGTTTTGCATGCTATGCAGGCAGATCATACCATACAGAGTGCATCTGGGTAGCAGAACAGAGTGCAGAATACAATGTTACAGCTGCAGAAAAGGTGCAGAAAGAGAGATCAGAACGAACATTTGAGGGGTCTGGTCCAAAGTCTAATAAAAGCTAGGAAGAAGCTGTTCCAGGATAAAAACTGAAGAAATCTGCAGCACAGAGGGATTTGGGTGGTCATGGGGATGGTCCTAGCGCAAAATCACAGCAAGCATACAGTTTTAGCAGGATTAGGTAGGCAAACAGAATGTTGGCATTTATTTCACAGGCAATGGTGTATAATAATGGGGAAATCTTGCTAAAACAAAACAAGGCACCAGACTGGCCATATGAAGAATATAGTGAACAGTTTTAGTATCCTTATAAATTGGCATTGGAGGCAGCACGGGGAAGTTTCACAAAGTTGACCACAGACGTGGAGTGGAGTCAAAGCCAAGATGAGGTCAGCATGATTGTACTAAATGGCTGGGCAGGCTCGAGGGGCTGGATTACCTATTCCTGCTCCTGGTACTTACGTTCTTATGGACAGATTTCTCAGCGAGGAGCAGTAAATTAGATTGAGTTGTATTCATTGGAATTTATTCTGTACAGTGTGTTCCTTGAGAAGTGACCTTATTGAAATATACAGTATTCTTAGGGGCTATAATAAGGTAAATGCTGAGAAGATTTTATTTCCTTTATGGGAGAGCCTCGGACCAGAGGGCACAATCTCAGACTATGTGGTCACCCAATTAAGGCAGAGATAGGATGGAGTTTCATCTGAGTGAATCTGTGGAATCCTTTCCTGTAGAAAGTTGTTTAGACTGTGTTGTTTTTTTTTTAAACTGAAGTAGACATATTTTTGATCAGTAAGGGAATTGAGGGCTATGGGGAAAAGGCAGGAAAATGAAGTTGAGTATTATCAAATCAGCCGTTATCTCATTGATTAGAATTCATCAGACTTGATGGGCTGAATGGCCAACATTTCATCCAACATCTTGTTGTTTTATAATAGCTGGAGCTTAATTTCAAATAACCTTTTGAACATCTGCAGAGGATGGAAGAATTGGGAAGGGTTTTTTTTCTCTGAGCTAGTGAGCAGCCATTTTTAAACAGTCCTAAGAAGAGCAAAAGACTAAGATATGAGTGTTTGATGCCACCTGGACCTTAGTACTAGTGTAGGGCTTAGTCTCACAGGAGACAGTCTTGTAGTCCCATTCCTTGCTTCTGAACCCTCAGCAGTGGCTGCCACACCTTGCTTGGGAACCATTGGTGAAATGGATGAAAGAATCAGTTCAGTGTCAAAAATAACACTAAGGTTGCGAGTAGTACTGGATTGGTATTAGATAGTAGCTGCAAAGGGGAATGGTGTTAGTGCTGCAATGAGTTATAGTAGTGGTTGATAGATTAAATTTCCTCCAGTCAAAATCATAGAAAAGTCTAAATGGTGAACAAGCAATCTTTAAATAAAGAGGTAGTTTGCAGGGAGGGGGTGGTGGATGGAGGGAGGGAGGGAGGCATAAAACTTGATGCTGTTAGTGCCCATCATATAATTTCTGTCAGTCATGTTTTACATAACCTGCGAAAGTGTATACACCCGTCCTGGAAAGGAAATGCTCGAAATGTCACTTTAGCTGCCAATATAAACCATGGAAGGCACACAAGATTCAGAAACAAAAAGTACCTTTGTTTTGGCATTGAAGAATGAGAATTTTTTTTAATGTCACTGAGGAGATGGTTTTAATTGTGGAGGAGAGTTTTTTTAAATGGAGCTGTGTTTATGGAACTTTTGGAGAGGCCTACACGCAGATGGCTCTGGAGTGAGGCTTTTGTTTCAAAGGATTGAAAGCTGTCTGCTGGACTATTTGAGGTGTCCTTTTCAAATTGATTGTTCAGCTAACTGGCTGATTTTCTTGAAGATTTATTTGTTTGGCTCTTTTTTGCATGCTTAATTTTAATTATTTGGGTAAGGAATAGTTTATTTTATATATAAGGTGCTATGAAAGCTACCGCTTTTCAGCTTGATGTCATTGAGGGCATGCAAGAGACACCAAGTTAGATGGTTGTTGATTTAGATAGATGGGTGAATGTCAGGAAAGGTGAGAAGGTAGTTCAGAAGTCTCCTATGGCTATTCCGAAACAGATTTTCAGTTTTGGGCACTGAAAGTGATAGGCTCCCAGGAAAATAGAAGATGCAATTTGATCTTGGGCACCAAGAATGAATCTTGTATTAGGCAGGGTTTGACAAAATTTAAAAGAATAATTGTTAGAGAGGACTCTCCTGTCAGAGCACAGATAGAAGTTTCTACAGCAGTGGACTTCTCACAACATTAAGAGCATATTAAAGGAGAGAGTGAGATGCCAGAAGTTATTGTACACATTGGTAGGAATGACATAGGTAGGAAAATGATTAAGGCTTTATAAAATGAATCTAAAAGGTTAGGTAGAAGATTTTAAAAAAAGCACCTCAAAAGTAGCAATCTCCGGTGCCAAGATTGCATGAGAGCAGGAATAAACAAATAAAGGAGTTAAATCAGTTGCTGAAAGGGTGGTGTTAATGTTCAGGGATTCAGGTTTTTGGATCATTGGGATCCCCTCTGGGGCAGAAAAGACCTGTTCAAAAAAGATGGATTTCACCTGAACTGGAAAGAAACCAATATCCTAGCGGGGAGATTCTCTAGTTCTGTTAAAGGAGACAATAAACTATTAGAGATTGGGGCATGGAGAGATCCTAAGTAACAAAGTAACGAGAAATATAGATGAGGATGGTTCTGAATCTGAAAAGAACGAGTTAAGTAGAAACAACAAACAATAGCAAGTCAGAGAGCAAAGTAACTCTGAAGAATTAAACTGTGTATTTATTTCCATACAAGAGGTCTTATAGGTAATGCTGATGAGCTCGGAACATGGAATTGGGACATCATAGCTATTACAGAAATTTAGCTGAGGAATGGACAGGACTGGCAGCTCTGTTTCATGTTTCAGATGCAAGAGGAAGGCAGAAGCAGAGTGGGGAGTGGTGTTTTTGATTAAGGAAAATATTACTGGTGTAACTAGAGAAGATATTTCTGAAAAATCATCCAGTGAAAATATGTGGGTTGAAATTAGAAATAACAAAGGAATGATCACCTTGTAACCCACCTTAATAGTGCGAATTTGAGGAACAAATATGCAAAGAAATCTCAGCTTTACGTAAGAATAAGAAGGTTGGAATAGTAGGTAATGTGACTCTGACTTCCATAGTGTTAAAGGTTTGGATGATGAAGAATTTGTTAGACGTGTTCAAGAAAATTTTCTTCAATTTGTAAAAGTTTCTACTAGAGAAGGAGCAAAACTTGATCTTTTCTTGGGTAATAATGTAGGGCAAGTGACTAAAGTGATATAGGAGAACACTTTAGATCTAGTGAACATAACTATTTTAAAAATAATAGAGCTATGCAAAAGGATAAATCTACCATAAAAGTTAATGTTTTTAATTGGATTATGTAGATTTTAATGGTGTGAAACAAGAACTTTCAAAATTATATTAGAATAAACTGTTCACGGATAAAAGGGCATCTGAGAGGCTTTCAAAAGTGTGATATCTAGAGTTCAAAGTTATTATGTTCCTGTAAGAGTGAAAGGTAAGGTTGGTAGGATTAGGGGACAGTGGCGGAATAAGATATTGAGGTTCCAGTCAAGAATAAAAAAGAATCACATTAGATACAGACAGCTGGGTCTAAATGAGTCTCTTGAACAGTATAAAAAGGGAGGGGCATTCTTAAGAGGGAGATCAGGAAGGTAAAGAGGGATATGAGATAGCCTTGGCAGATAAGGTTAAGGATAATCCAAAGAAATTCTAAAATACATGAAAAGCAAGAGAGCAGTTAGAGACATAAAGAGTAAGGCCCCTTGAAGATCAAAGAGGCCATCTGTGTGTTGAACCTCAGGAGATGGGAGAGACAGTAAATGAATATTTTGTGTCAGTTTTTACTGTAGAGAAAGAAATGGAGGCTTAAGAACTCAGGGAAATAAACATTGATCAGAGATAAAAGGTACTGCAGATGCTGGAGAATCCGAGATAGCAAGCATGGGGCTGGATGAACACAGCAGGTCAAGCAGCATCATAGGAGCAGGAAAACTTGACGTTTCGGGCCTAAACCCTTCATCAGAAATGGGGGAGGGGAAGAGGGTTCTGAAATAAATAGGGAGAGAGGGGGAGGCGGATAGAGGATGGATAGAGGAGAGGATAGGTGGAGAGGAGGCAGACAAGTCGAAGAGGCGGGGATGGAGCCAGTAAAGGTGAGTGTAGGTAGGGGGGTAGGGAGGAGATAGGTCAGTCCAGGGAGGACGGACAGATCAAGGGGGCGGGATGATGTTAGTAGATAGGAGATGGGGGGGTGGCTTAAGGTGAGAGGAAAAACAGGTTAGGGAGGTGGAGATGAGCTGGGCTGGTTTTGGGATGCGGTTGGGGGAGGGGAGATTTTGAAGCTTGTGAAATCCACATTGATGCCATTGGGCTGCAGGGTTCCCAGGCTGAATATGATTTGCTGTTCCTGCAGCCTTCGGGTGGCATCACTGTGGCATTGTAGGAGGCCAAGGATGGACATGTCATCTGAGGAATGGGAGGGGGAGTTGAAATGGTTCGCGACTGGGAGGTGCAGTTGTTTGTTGCGAACTGAGCGCAGGTGTTCTGCAAAGCGGTCCCCAAGCCTCCGCTTGGTTTCCCCGATGTAGAGGAAGCCACAACGGGTACAGCGGATGCAGTATACCACATTGGCAGATGTGCAGGTGAACCTCTGCCTGATGTGGAATGTCTTCTTGGGGCCTGGGATTGGGGTGAGGGAGGAGGTGTGGGGGCAGGTGTAGCACTTCCTGCGGTT